>KI669511.1:215350-231183 GCA_000507405.3 Kwoniella heveanensis BCC8398 | reverse complement strand
CCTCCTCCTCCTCCTCCTCCTCCTCCTTCTCCTCCTGCCCCTCGGTGACCCTCTTCTTCGAAAAGCAAAGCGAGCGCCGGTAGACCCAGCTTGATATTCTTCCATGCCACCTCGTGCGACCTCGAGCTCGAAGCTTGGACCAATGGCCGAAGTGGATGCGAATCAGGTAGGAAAGGTACGACATTCGGGTGGAGTGCGTATGGTCGACGAACGTTGATTTTTGGGGTTAAGATGCGCTGAGCCAGTGTCGAGTCCGGGAAGGTCGTAAAAAGGCATTCGATGGCAGAAGGGGTTTCGAGTAGTCTGGGAATAAGAGATAGGTGAGGAGAGGTGGTTTCTAGTAGGTCGATACAATCTACCGCGCGCTGGGCTATCCATCGAGGTGTCGAGGGGTATAGAAGGTTGAGAAGCTGGTCTGGAGACGATGGGGAAGGGGAGGAATTTGAACTTGTCCATGTCCAAAGCCAGCTCCAGTCTTCCGGTATGGCTTGCTCTCCTCCAGCGGTCATCTCGATTTCATCGCCTCCGACTTGAGCATCTTGAGGTCCTCCTAGGGCTCGCGAATCCGCGTTCCCATGCAAATCCACGCTATGTCCGCCGTCCGTCGACCGTGCAGTCGTAGTACACGAAGCTTCTACATCGTCATCGTGCTCGACGGTATTGAGCGAGTCACCGGTATATCCGTATATGCTCAATGATAGCCTCTGTGCGGGGGAACGAATCATAATCATCCGCGTGGTGATCTATCGGGGGCGGAGGGTGGTAAGAGTAAGTAAGGACCATATCAGTGTAGATGAAACGTTTAGATCCTTGAGATAGCCGACTTTCAGAGCATGCTCAGACAGATAGATAGATGGAATGGAATGGGATGATTGTTATGATTATGAATATGATTATGGTTTTGATTATGATTATGAATCAACTTACGCCAACAGGCATATTGATTGGATAGTCCAAGGCATGTCGAGAGGGGGTGATACGTATCACCGATCGTGAAAGCGCGTTGACGGGTGCCGAGGGGGATATGTTCAGTAGGATCTCGGCTTCGAACGTTGGTGGGTGGGTTTTTCTAGTTTGGAGAAGTTGGATTCAACGTTAGCATGGGTTCGTCGTTGGTCAGATATCGAAATTGAGAGTAAAGTGTGATGAGATAGCGCTGGCACGAAGAGCAGAAGAAAAGAGGAACGAGAGTGAGTGAGTGAGTGAGTGAGTGAGTGAGTGAGTGAGTGAGTGAATGAGCTTACCCTACTACAGTACTGGAACCTGCTCCAGAGACAGAGACAGAACCACCACGAGTACCAAATCCAACGGCTACACCCTCGGGTATAATCCTCAAACTACTGATCCTGACTGCCCCGCTGAATCTGACGCTTAAAAGCGAGTCTGGGTTTGGGTTTGGGTTTGGGTTCGTATCCGAGTTCCAATCGGCGACGGCGACAGCGACAGCGTTCTCCGCCGTGGTGGGATAGAGAGGAGGGTTGAGCGAGTGATAGAGTAGTGTTGGGGGCATTGTTGGTTGCTTTGGTTGTATCTGTCACTCCAGATGTGACTTTTCGTAGGTTATATGGATTGGGTCGGTCGATACCATACCCTTTCTTGGTCGAGATGGGGATGTAGGAGGTACAATACGATGCAGTGCAGTGAGTGGAATAGAACTAAAGGAGTGGTGAAGTGAAGTAGTTGGGTACTGTATGTCGCAACCTACCTCAAGTGGTCGTCAAGGATGTATGTGTATGTCCGAGTCAGTCGTGAGTGACATCACCATACTTACTGTATGATCGACATTCCAAACGGTCACAGCATGCACTCAATGATCACATTATAAGCAGAAGCAGAAGCATGAGCAGGAGCAGAGCGACATGACGATGACGATACATGATTACATGGGGAAAGAAAGACTCATGCATACAGTAAGTATCCTCGACGTCGATATCATTTATCATCATTAATCATCAATCATGGTCAGACGATATTAATTATGAGGGCCTGCGCCAGCACCCCTACTCGCCGCTACCACCCACCCACCCACCCACCGTCTTATCGTCCAAAGCATCTAATTAATCCACCTCCCCATCTCCATCTACATCTATCACTCATTCTATATACTCCTGGGTTATGTCTGGTATGAGAAAGAGAAGACACGCGCTATACCGTATCTTCAAGACACAGCTTGGGCATGATGTTCATTCCCATTAGCTGAACCAAAGAGCAAATAAAAAAAAAAAAAAAAACGGAAAATGGGTCAGGTCAGCTGCAGTCTCATCTCATGCCATGTATATACAACGATCCCGAGTGGTATCATTGTGCCGTCTCACTCACTTCCTGGATCAGAAGCTTAGCAGCATAAGGAATCGTGAGTCCGACCACACCTTTCCCGCTCTTACATTTGGGACACCAATTGTTGTAGCCCAAGATACCGCAGTCTTCGCACACCTGAGTCTCGAACGCGTCGGAGGAGATCATCAGTCGTTCGAGCAGGAGTTGAGTCGCGCCGTATCCGATCAGACTGCGGAATAAGCGGACAACAATCAGTATCGGTATGGGCTAGGTCCCTGCTGCTTCTTGCTTGCTTCGCGCAGAACATCGGGTGGTGATGATGCGTTCGTTCTGTTCACATCTTTACGGGATGCAGTGGACAGACAGCAGACAGCAGACAGCAGACAGCAGACAGTTGAAGGTGGAAGGTGGAAGGTGGAAGGTCACACCGCCCCACTCACCAATCACGCTCCATTTCACCCAGACGCAAACCACCGTCCTTTGATCTACCTTCTGTCGGCTGTCGAGTCAAGTTGGCTCGCGGACCGGTCGGTCGAGCGTGCATCTTGTCCATGACCATGTGCTGTGGAGTGGAGTGAACCAAGTCCAGAGCAAGGGAAAGGTAAAAGGTTGTCAGCGGTAGGACTGGGTTGGGCTGATCACTCAAGTCCAATTCTAGCTGAACCATCCCTCCCCAATTCTCGCCAGTTGTGTGAAACTGAAACGCAAACGCCCGTTGCTAAGACTCACCTTCAGTTTCTGATAGTAGATTGGTCCAAAGTACACATACGCCTCCATCGGTTGACCAGTGATTCCAGAAGTCAACATATCTTTACCGGCATAAGAGAACCCTTTATCGATCAAGATCTGGGACATGTCGACCACTTTGGAACCGCCGAACGCTGTGCCGTATTGCAGTTTACCGGCCAAGACACCGGCTTTGCCTGAGAGGAGCTCGATCATCTTTCCGACCGTCCTGCGGGATCAAATGTGGAATGGCGAGTAGAAGAACGAGTTGGGAATTGAGAATTTGTGAGAGTGTCAGCGATGGTATAGAGAGAGAGAGAAAGAGCACAACAAGAATGTCGTCAGCAAGCTGGAACCAGACCAGACCCTGCAAAAACTAGCCCTCGCCCCACTCACATTCGCGAAGGGAAACCATGCGGGTTCATGATAATATCCGGTACGATACCCTGATCGTTGAAAGGCATATCCGCCTGAGGAACGATCAAGCCACAAACACCCTTCTGACCGTGTCTCGACGAGAACTTGTCTCCCAGCTCTGGTCTACGAGTCTGTCTCGTCAGGATCTTGATGAGCGAACCGTCTTCACCCTCGGTGATCATGACTTTGTCGATTTGAATAGGTTCGGGCAGTTTGTGCGTGATGGGTGAGGGTTTATAGCCGTCTGAAGCGGGACCTCGGGTATCGACGGGCGTCTCTCGGTGGATCATCACGTCGAATTGGTTGACTGTCGCTCCTGGGGCTGTCATGCCGTCTGCTTTGTCGATGAACGCATACGCGTCGGGTCGAGGTAATGGGTCAGGGTAGGCGGTACGCTCGTGCGTGCCGTTGGGGAAAGATCGCATCGGGATAGTCTGTTTCTTTAGCACATGACATCGACCGAATCCTCGATCGACCGAAGCTCGATTCAAGATCAGAGCATCCTCAATATCGTACCCAGAGTAAGACATGACCGCGACCGTGGCGTTCTGACCGGCCGGAAGCTTGTTGTACCCTACCAATTCGATGGTCTTGGTCTTCACCATGGGCTGTTGAGGGTATGTCATGAGATACAGCAGAGTGTCGATTCGGTTGAGCTGATTGTAAGCGATAGCACCGATGGCCTGCTTACCCATCGCGCACTGGTAGGTGTTTCGAGGAGATTGGTTGTGATGAGGGTAAGGGATAAGACCCGCGACAGCGCCGAGGATCGTGAAAGGTTCGATCTCGAGATGGGTGGTCGTCTCGTCAATCTCGGATTCGTAACAAGCGATGAAAGAATCGTTCTCCTCATTCACATCCAGGTATTCTACCAGACCTGATCGTAGGAAATGATCGAATGTGACTTTGCCCTCTTTCAACAATCGCATGTGTTCCGTCGTGACTCTGGGTTTGCTCTTCTCAACAATAATCATCGGTCGACAGATTCGACCACCGTCACTCGCGATGTAGATCACCTTTTGGTGGTGGTTGATGTAGATTGAGACGAATTCCGATGTTCGGCCTGCTCGTCGCAGCTTTCTGAAAGTCCGCACGAATCGTTTGGCCAGATGAGTCACGCCGATCAAGGCACCGTTGACTTGTACGAGGTGGACGCCGGGTCGATAGAGTTCGTTCCCTGTAACCAGCGAGATGTCTTCAACGCCCAACATAAAGGCCAGCTTGATGAGTGGTTCTTCAGGTACGTCGGTCGTGATATGCGTCATGAGAGCCAGATTCTTCACCAGACCACAAGCTTCACCTTCGGGCGTATCTGAGGGGCAGAGCATACCCCACTGAGAGGGTTGAAGGGCACGAGGACCGGATACCTTTCGAGTCTTTTCGAACTGCGAAGAGATTCGAGTCATCATACCCAGAGCGGCGATGAAACTCAACCTCGAGAGCACGTGAGTGACACCGGCTCTCTCGACGTGGAATCGCTTCAACGACCAGTTACCGGTAGAGATGGATCGGACGAAAGCAGAGGTGATGGGGTCACCTCCCTGACGGATCAAGCTGCCCGCGTCGAACGGTCCAGCTCGGGATTTCTTCTCGAGGATCTTGTCCATTCGTCGTTTCAGCTCACTGTTGAATGTTTTGAAAGAGTCTTCGAACAGGAGTGACAGCAGTTGACCGGCACTGAGTGGTTCGAGAGAAGTAGCAGCAATTAGCTTACCGATAATCGGGTTTCCGACCCAAGGTATGGGGCATACGAAGTGTCGTGAAATGCCAGAGACAATGCCTAATCCGACTCACAGCTCTAAACGCTTGTTACCGACGTAATCTCTGTCATCAACCATATGTTCATCCACCATAGCCATCAGAACCCTCCTCGCCATCGTCGCGAGGTAAATACATTTCGGCCTAAAGTTCATGTTCCTGACCGGGACGTGACCCAGCACCATGGCCGCCAGGGCCTGTTGAGCGATGTCAACGGGTGTCAACTTTTGACCGTAGGAACCGTCGTCTTTCGCCTGGTTGGGCGAGACTCGAGCGCCGATCCATTCCAGGGCTTGTCGCTTCGTAAAAGACTTTTCTCGCGCAGCTTCCTCGAGCGAGACACCGAACGCTTCTTGGTATCGTTCGTCGGAGCCGCAGATGAGCTGCAGGATCTCCTTGTCGGACGCTATACCCATGGCTTTCAGGGCGATGACAATCGGGATGAATTCCTTGAACGAATTGTGACGAAGGTATAGTCGTTTGTTCTTGGTTGTGACGTATGTCTTCACGACTCGGTCGTGGGTCGATCTGCGGGGTAGGATCAGCATGTAGTGTCAACATAGGTATCATAAAGACCGGTGCGGAGAGCCTTCTCACTGCGCACTATACTCACGAGGTCACTTCCGCAGTCACTTCGTCCTTTTTCGGATCTCTCATGACGATGATACGATTCTTGCTCAACTGCTCCTGCACCAAGATGACCTTCTCCGTTCCTTTAACGACGAAGTATCCGCCAGGATCCATGGGGCATTCGCCCATCCTCGCCAGGTCGACCTCGTTCCTTCCTCTCAAATGACACAGGTCACTTCTCAACATGACGGGTAACATCCCGATTTGGACACCACGTTGTCGGTTCTTCTTCTCCTCTCCTTGATACTCGATATCCACCGTGATTGGTGCGCTATACGTCGAATCTGTCAATCGACATTCCATTGGGGTTAAAACATTGGCGACCTGGTTGGTATCGTGTCTCTGAGGACGACCGACACGGATATCGGTATATCGGATGTAGTAGTACGGGTTGATATCTGATACGACGTGCGAGTTGGCAGCGAGAATCGCTTTGATGTCGACGTTGACGAAATAATTGAACGAGTCGAGATGTTGTTTGACGAGACCTTTGACCTTGAGGAAAGCGGGTAACAATTCCCATTTGTCCTAATTGGTGGCAAGGTTGAATACATCAGCTGTCATTCGGTACCCCACGTATGATATTGGGGGTGATGATTGTCCGAGTTGATGGCAAGGAAAAGGTAACCATTTCAGCTTGAGCACTCACCTCGACCGTCTTGACTCCCTTCGCGTACCAATCGGCGCCTTTATCCTTCCCACCCCCATAAGTCTGCCTCATCAACTCTGCCCATTCTTCCTCTCCGGCATTGATCTCAGGCTTCCTATCTATTCCCGCACTTGATGGTCCTCCGGCTCCAGCGACTGCATTCGCGTTCTTCAAGGGCGCTTTCCCCTTGACAGAGGAGGAGCCGCCGCCGCCGCCGCCGCCGCCTATTCGAGGTTTGATATCGCCTTGAGATTGGGAGGGTCCCGCTCGAGATGCTTTGGCTCGACTAGCACCAGTAGCTGCAGCTGCAGCTGTTGCGGAAGAACCGGAGGCAGCAGCTGTGGGTGCGGCTCGCTTGACGGGAGCTCTGGCTGGCGGCATGCTGGGCGAGGCGACGGTGTTCGGACGCTTCTGAAAAGCGGAAGGCTTTTTACGCTTGATACAGATTAAGACGTCAAGTAGATTCGAACTTGGTATGGATGTTCTATTCGGTCGTGAACGCCATCCGTTTCAAATATTTCAGTGGTGGTTGGTAACAGGGCTTATTATTGACTAAGCGGCAAACGTGAGGGTGAGCGGGATCAATTGGGTTTAGGTTTCTCCAGTTAGGCATCCGTTTGAGCGGGGCACTCTAAGGGTTAGGCTTGCGCAGGCTGCAATACCACGTGGTCAGGGCGTGTTTTAACATGATGATGCTGTGTGAGATGGAGGGGAGACGGCGGAATGTCACTAGGTGCAGGTACACTGACTGCATGTGCAGTTGACACTTCACATCCTCATCATCTACCTATCAGCTCTCTGCTCACCCATCTTCCTACACCTTGTATCTTCTTCTTCTCCTAGGTAATTGGCAGTACCATCACCATCACCATCACCGCTGCACCATGGATAATACACCTCGGCAGATCTTTCAGACGCCCAATAATGTCTAGTGAGTGCGATTTGATTTGAGGCTCATCTACTCCGTCTAATTGACTTGGTTGCCCGGGATGCCGAGCGGGAGCGGGAGCGAGAGCGAGAGCGAGACCGTGCACAATACAGCCAATTCATTCTTCCGCACACCGTGGATGGATCTTACATCCAAGGTGCCCCAGCTGACTGTTCGACTCCATCGCTCTTGCTCCGTCCGCAGCATCCTCCAACAGCCATGGCAATTCGTCAAAGAGCTAGGCCAAGGTGCATACGGCTGCGTAGCCTCAGCTCGGAACGCTCAGACGGGGGAGACTTGCGCCGTGAAAAAGGTCACCAACGTCTTCCAGAAGAAGGTGAGCTGTGTGGACATCCATCCACTCTGTGATATGTTTGGAAAGCTGACGCCTTGATGCGCTTCATTTAGATTCTGACGAAGCGATGTTTGAGAGAATTGAGACTGTTGCACCATTTTAGAGGACACAAGAATGCAAGTGCACTGCACTTTTAGTGGTATAAGGTCCCGTATTGTTTCAAAGCTGACATGTGTCTCGTGTATTGTGTATAGATCACCTGGCAAGTGTCCCTTGGTATCAACTTGAGGAAAGATCTACGTCTAACATCCATACTCAAACACGCAGCCTGTACGATATGGACATCGTCTTCGATCCTCCCGGGACCGGTCAATTCAGAGAGGTGTACCTGTACGAAGAGTTGATGGAAGCGGACCTCCACGCCATTGTGAGCTCTCCTAACATTCGCACTCCTTTGTGATACTGTGCTGAAGACTGACCTTTGGGTTGACGGATGACGTTGCCAGATCCGATCAGGACAACCTCTGTCCGATGCTCACTTCCAATCGTTCCTTTATCAGACCCTCTGCGGACTGAAAGTGAGCACCACCTCCATCCACCTCCACCAGGATGTGATGTTATCAATCTATCAATCTCTCGGTGCCATCCATCCCATTCATAAATATGTCCTTGGTTCTTGCGCTTAATTATACTACGTCCCCTCTCGCTCCACAGTACATCCACTCCGCCAACGTCTTGCACAGAGACTTGAAGCCCGGAAACTTGCTGGTCAACGCCGATTGTGAACTGAAGATTTGCGATTTCGGTCTCGCGAGGGGGTTCCAGCCCGGGGCGGTGCAAACGGATCAGGGTCAAGCGGGATTCATGACCGAATGTGAGTAACGTTGCATGCGGCGCTTTTGCTGTGCTGTGCACTGCAGATCACCGTCGACCCCATGAATGACTTGATTCATCTGTCGTGCCGAGCTTGAAGGGGGTTTTTTTTTTCTTTTTTTTTTCTGGTTCAATGCTGAACGTTGGGTTGTCGCTGTCGCTGTCTACATGCAGATGTTGCTACTCGTTGGTACCGAGCGCCCGAGATCATGCTGAGTTTTGCCAACTACGTGAGTGTGATTACGTTGAGCTATGATCACATGTAGAGCAGTGCAACGGTACCTGGACCTTACGTATTGTTGCGTTCTGCCCACACCTCAGACATCATCCATCGACATGTGGTCCGTTGGATGTATCCTCGCCGAGCTATTGGGAGGCAAGCCCATCTTCAAGGGAGAAGACTATGTCGATCAGCTCAACAAGATCCTCAACTTCCTCGGTACCCCAACTGAAGATACCTTGCGACGAGTCGGATCGCCGAGAGCCCAGGACTACATCAGGAGTCTGCCCATCAAGCCCCGCGTGCAGTTCAAGACGCTGTACCCGACGGCCAGTCCGCTCGCCTTGGACTTGTTGCAGAAGCTATTGACGTTTGATCCGATCAAGCGAATTGGATGTGCTGAAGCGCTTGAGCATCCTTAGTGAGTGACTGATTTGCCACAGGTAGAGTAGTCGTAGTCGATGTTATCTCTCAGGTATATAAACCAGATGCTGAACACTTTCATCTTCCCGGATAGCCTTTCGGTCTGGCACGACCCAGCCGACGAGCCGTTGTGCGAAGTTGTGAGTCAGCTCATCGCTCATCTTGTCAGTGACACTTGACCGTTCTTCGAGCTGATTTAGCATGAATACCTTCTTTACTCCATCAAATCATAGCCATTCGACTTCTCCTTCGAGCAAGAAGATTCCACGACCGGCATGCGAAACCTCATCGTCGACGAAGTCCGATCTTTCCGACACCTCGTCCGTCAGTACGCCGTCTCCACCGCCGCTCAACCACACCGCAAGGACTCGCACGAGCTCCCACCTGTACCGAACCCTGATCCGTCTGCGTCCGGCGTCGGAGTAGGACCAGCGTTCTCTGGCGATGCGTCGGAAGGTGTGAACAAGGGAGACGATGTAGAGGAACATCCTTCTTCTGCGCTCGAGAGGCAACTTGGGCAGCATCGCATCTAGACTAGGCCAGGCTAGGCTAGGCTAGGCTAGGGTTCGCGCTGTAGATACGGTGATCAGAGTCAGAACAATCAAGGGACTCTAGGTACCGGTAGCTCGCGTCGGATCCCCTACCAGTCCTTTCTTGATGCGGATTGGTGGCCTGAACACTGACTGCACTGGCTGGCTCGAGACGGACGCGCTCGTCCGATATATCATACTAGGCGCAAGCCATTCAGTATGTGTGACTCTCTAAGTTGATCTGCAGTCAAGCGCAGTCTTCCTAATGTTTGAACACAACAGTGTCGTAGATGGCCTTAGGTACAAAGGCCGGCGAGCAAAGGTATCATGTGTAGCATACCATACATCCATTCTTCACGTTTACATGACTTGTATATTCCCATATTCGCCATACGCCATATTCTGCACGAACGAACGAACAAGCCCTTTGTGCATGTCATGAATGATGCAATGCATAAAGGGATATTAGGTAGAACATGTTCTCGACAAGTTACTAGATGATTGGCTACCCGACTCTCTCTCTCTCACTCTCTCACTCTTATCGGGAAAGGAAAGGAAAGGAAATGGATCGGTAAAATGATACAGTATCAATTTGCCGAAGCAAGCTCTAACTTTGTCGAATTAACCGATCCCCCACATACACACATCGCACACTTTACACTTTACACACGCCTCTTGGTCGTTGCAACATGACATTCCATTCACTCTCAGTCAAATCCCCTTCTAACCGTCTTGACGTCTCTCCTACTCTACCCCTGCTTGACGACTTGTCTGTTCAGCAACGCATATATACATAAGTACATAAAGCAGACCTGCTGGCATTTTCAAACCAGTCGTCTTCGTTATCCTCTCCTCTCTGTCAGGAATCAAGAGAGACCGAAAACACGTTAGATTGATCGTCCATACTCCATACTCCTCAACTTCAGTCATCATGTCATCCGCGACCGCTACCGCTACCGCTACCGCTACACAGACCGACCTCTCCCTCTACTCGCTGCCCAACAAACCCGCCCTCCGATCCGCGTTTGTCGGTAAGAGATTGAACGAGCTCCGTACGCCTGCTTTGGTGGTTGATAGGAAAGTGTTCAGGAATAATTGTGACAAGGTGACGCGGAAGGCGAAGAACAGGGGGATGAAGTTTAGGGCGCATGTTAAGAGTGAGTGAATAGAGTCGCTGCGTGTAATCTTTGCACTCTTGTCTGAGTGCCCACTCGCCTGCTCTCTCCTTCCCTTCCCTTCGCCAGGAGCATACTACCTTCGCTACAAACTACACAGTGATCCCAAGCCGCCCCCCCCCCCCCAGCTGTGGCTTCGTGCCTTGGTGCTACACACTGCCTTCCGTGTCCATCATCAGCAAGCCAGCTAGCCAGCTACATGTCACTCACCGTTATGAACACCCGCCTAGTCTAGTGTCTAGTGTACCCATTAGCTTTGATCTGATATACAATGACAATGCTAAATATTGAAATATGATACTCGATACTCCATAGCGCACAAAACCACCGAAGGTACAAGACTCCAAGTGCAAGCTGCGGGCGGTGTGAAAGCGACCATCTGCTCGACGATGGTGGAAGTATGGAAGATCATCGAGGAGGGATTGGTAGACGAGGGCTTGGTCGATGATGTGAGTTAAAAAGGGCTTGCCTGCCACCATCATCAGATCTGTGCATGGCGTGCTATCCCCCCTACCTCTCTCTCTGTCTGTGCCTGTGTTGGACTTTTTCCTTCTGGGAGGAGCTGCCTGCTTTGCAGGTTTGCAGGTTTGGAGATTCTTCAAGCCTGTATTCGTATCACCCCTTGCATGCTTGCTGTACCTACAGTAATTTCGAACACAGCGTCTATGTACTGTTGCCTACCCGTTCAAGCCCTCGCCCTCCCAACCAATCTGAAGATCTGGATCTGTGCCGCCGACTTTGTTCTTGCGCCCCGCCCTCGCGAGATCGCGAGACAGATGAGACAAGCCTAAGATAAATCGCTAGTTGAAGCTGATCTGACAGCCAATCCTCTCATTCACTCGCCCCATAGATCCTCTACAGCATGCCCATCGGCGGAGACAAGATCCCCGACATCGACGCCGCTCAACAACGAGTCGGCGACAAGGCTATCGTCCGAGTCATGGTCGATCATCCGGCTCAGATTGGGTTGTTGGACAAGTTCAACGAACAGTCAGGCAGGACGTTAGGGTGGGGGGTGTTTGTGAAGGTTGATGGTGGGGGGAGGTGAGTGATACCACACCCCTGAGTTTTCACTTTCTGTCTCTACCCGCTCTATCGCTCTTTGCAATCACCTCCTTCAACACGCTGTGAGAGTACTTCGTACCTTTGTACCTATGGCATTCTCTCGTACCTCGCATGCCGATCGTAACACAACAAAAATGAGGTAGATACGCGAATGCGCCGCTGACAGTATCACTTGCGATCATCATCTCCATCAAATACTGCCCAAACCCCGCAGGCGAGCAGGTGTTCCGCCCACCAGCGATCAGATGAAGGACCTCATCAAAGCCATCGTCGCTTCGAAACACGTTGACATCTTCGGCTTCTATTCTCGTGAGTGTGACCCGTTCCTGTCGTAGGCCGAGCGATCGCACGATTACCTTCTCAATTCAACTGCAATCTCTCCAAACGACCTGGGCCCGTTCTAAGACCACGAATGAGCCTCGATACCATAATACTTTGATAAGTGGTGGTAGCATTATTGCACATCGCTGACTCTGTCCTCTTACCTCATCTACGTGATACTATCTATCCCGTTCATCCTTGATCCTTTCCAGACTTCGGCCAATCATACGCCTCAGACTCGCTCTCCAAAGGATCAGACTACTTTGCAGGCGAGGTCGAATGCGTCTCGGCAGCTGCCAGAGTCGCCCGCGAGCTCGGTGCGAGTGGATCATCATGGGTGTTCTCGGCCGGTGCGACGCCGACTGCGCATGCGGCTGTCTCTGAGTCGGAGGGCGAGCTGAACGCTCAGATCCAAGGTCTGGATGGTGTGCTGGAGCTGTGAGTGCGAGTGGGAGTGGGAGTGGAGTCGTCACTGTCACTGTGTTGCGTTTCCATCGATATCCTATCTTACTCTCTTCGTTCATTTGAATGAAGTGGAGTGGGCAATCTATTCGTCTGATTTTCACCTGCCCTGGGCGTGATGTCGTCCGATGTAGGAGTGGTTGTGTTGTATGCATGCTGACAAGTAACCATCCTGTACCTTCGCGTACCACTCACTCGCTCACTCGGTCCCCTCACAGCCACGCAGGATGCTACTGCATGTGCGACCTCCAACAACACGCCACCACCCTCATCCCAACCTCTTCACTCGCACTCACCGTCCTTACCAGAGTCGTCTCACTCTACCCTCATCGAGGTCAAGGTCCGGCTTCAGCTCAAGGTTCCGCTCAAGGCGAGGCAATGTGCGATGCTGGCGCGTTGGCATTTTCAAAAGATACGGGGCCGTACCCCGGTTTTGGGCGGGTCATAGCGCCGGCTGGTATGAGGGATGCGGGGTGGGAAGTGGGTAGGATTTCCCAGGAGCATGGGACGCTGGTCAAGCGTAAGCTGCAGCTGGAGGGGGAGGAAGAGAACAGCAATCGTAGATGGGGAGACACAGAGTCGGAGGGAGGAGCCAACGAGGCGGCTGCTGCTCACTTGGAGATTGGACAGATGCTTCGGATCGTACCTCAACACGCCTGTCTGGCATGCGCCAACTTCCCGTGGATCTACGTCATAGATGGGGATGGGGAAGGGGATAGGGATGAGGGCGGTGCAGAAGCAGGAGCGACGGAGCTCGAGCAGCAAGTCGTGGATGTTTGGGTACCTTGGAAGGGGTGGTAAGGCAAGCCTAGGCTAGGCTAGGCTAGGCTAGCCTTAGGCAGGGTCTGCCTGATAAGAATGCGTGGGCGGAGGATGGTCGAGTCTATCAGTGATCAAGCGAGTGGTTCTGGTTCTGGTTGGTTGATTTGGTTTTGGTTTTGGTTTTGGTTTTGGTTGAGCACTCGGTACGCAACAGTCGACACTCGGTGAGCTGGCTACACATAGTGTGTGTTACGAGTCTTGTACATACATAAGACACCTTTCTACGAAGCATCATCCAGATATGCCATGTCATGCACGTGTAAGTTATGCATATACAGTACGGTACAAGTACAAATACAAATACAATGATCCCTCTTCCAACCGATCAAGCGTAAAAATGGCAGCAGCATCGTGCTCCAGTGATACAGTACTCGTACAGCATATTCCAGTCCAATCCACCATACATCCATATTCTGATCCAAATTCGTTCCCATGTCCAGGTCGATGATTCCTTGCCCTTGAATCCTCCGTAAGGAGTCAGTACTGTAAGAGACAGCTTCCGATCGTGGCTGCGATCTGATCTTTCTCGATTTTTTTTGGCTGAACGTCCCGTCCATTGCTGCTGACTGCTAATCCTAGTACTGTCCGTTCCATGATGTCCCGGTGCGATGTGTAAGATGCAAGATGATATGTTTCACCAGAAAAGAGGTATGAAGTTAATCGCAACCGGAGGAAAAGAGCGTTGTTATTGCGCCTTCCAGCTCGGTTTGGTTGGGTACGGTGGTTGTTGGGGCGATGTGCATAAGATGCCTCTCGATTGGTCTATGGATTGATTGATCGATCATGTACGTTCGGGGAATCATATACATCATGATGTTTCAGGTGATCGTGATTATGTTGATGGAGTGGTGTCCGAGGTCAGCGCCAGGCCATGACAAATAGTGTATGAAGCGAGAAAAGGCCGTGTGCGGTCCGATCCGGATCGATTCGAGATGTTGGCCGTGCTTGCAGTGAGGGATGAAGAAAGTCTCCAAGCGACCGAATATTGCATCGTACCGTGCCACATGGGAGTAGGGTTCATTCCTCGAGAATGATTATATAGGTCGTCTCGTTTCGTATGAAGATTCTCGTACAGGTCTGTCTCGTCTTCGTCTCGTATCGTGTCGTCTCGTGTCACGTCATATCATAACGCAACGTGATCATGTCTGTGTTGTGTTGTGTTTCGAAGTCGTATCGTAGCTGGCGTGCCTGTCATAAGAGATCGAAATAGTCGTCGTCGTCGCCGTTCATCGTCATCATGTTCTTGGGGATCAAACCACTATAGCTGTATCGTGTGTGCTGTATTGTCGTGCGGAGCGGAGTACGGTTCGTGGGTTGTGAAGATCATCCGAGTATGAGTCTAAGTAAGACACGGCTTTGGCTTTGGCATTGGCTTTGGCTTTGGCTTTGGCTTTGGGCGGTCTGGTTAGGTCTCAAACAATCATCGGCGACGGCTCGGCGAGGCGAGGCATGAGATGAATATGATTGTACAGTGTTGACATCGATATCAACATCGATATCGGTGTGAAGTGATCGTGGGTTGTGGGCGTTATGTTCCAGTACGAACGGACACGAATATGATCAGTCCGGCGAACAGGCGAAGCGGGTGATGAATGCGTCGCCTCTTGCAGACTCGACTCAGCCTACAATCCTTCCCATCCCCATCACTCGTGCTCGTGCACGCTTGAATGGCAGTCTTCCTCCCGGACCGAGACGGGTCCCGCCTTCCGCTTGGGCTGAAGCGCCTTCGATCTATCCCTATATCTATCTCTGTCAAGGTAGACGCTCCGCTTGATAGTAGCACTCGTTCGTTGATTACCGGAGACCTTCCCTTCCTTTTCCTGGTGCAGATTTCGTCGACCCCGCAGACCCAGAGCCAGAGCCTGAGCCAGAACCAGCGCTCGAGCCGCCGCGCATCGTCATGAGCCGACTCAACAGTCGCCCATTCTCTCTCTCCATATCTTCTCCAGTGCTTAACCTCCCACTGACGTATTCTAACACATGATCGAGCTCGCCGCTTCCTCCATCTGCTGGTACTGCGTCCGGGTCACCGTGGGTTTGGTTGGTCTGGCTTTCATGAACCGGGTGCAGGTGTAATTTGATCCTGCCTTGCGTGGACAGGATCTCTTGTAACCATTTGACGATGATTCGCTGCTTATCTACGCCTGAGCCTGGGATGTCAGAGGTTGAAGTAGCGCCTGATGCTGACGAGCGTTGTTGTTGTTGTTGTTGTTGTTGTTGTTGTTGTTGTTGTTGTTGTTGTTGTTGTTGTTGTTGTTGTTG
>KI669511.1:63375-215250 GCA_000507405.3 Kwoniella heveanensis BCC8398 | reverse complement strand
GTTGTTGTTGTTGTTGTTGTTGTTGTTGTTGTTGTTGTTGTTGTTGTTGTTGTTGTTGTTGTTGTTGTTGATGATGATGATGATGCTGGGAATGATCGACGAACTTGAAAGCGGCAGTGTTGGCCTGGTCGGATGAAGAAGTTCTGGACAACCCAGGGGTGGAGGTAGAGACCGCTGGCATAGGTATCGGCACTGGATCAGAGACGGACGAACATGCCCAAGCGTATCCCCAGACAACGAGCTGGACCGACGATTCACACGAGCAAATCAGTCCATGTGTCTCTACCATATGACAGCAATGTGCCATTCATTGACCGTGAATACCAGAAGTAAAGCGTGGAGCTCTGCGAGTGCAGGGAGAGACAGGGAGTTGGAACGTGACAGTCGTGCTCACCGTGGTATTGAAGACAGCCCAAGAGGAGTACAGCCCCCATTCGCTGAACAAGGACTGCCGCAAATACCGCACAGACTGCCAAACGCAGGTCCATGCATCCTCCGTCTTAGCCCACAGCTTCAAGCGTCGTTTGGCGTCCGAGTATTGACGAGGTCCGACTATGGTCCCGATAGCGTGACAAACGGTCATCAGCATCTCATCTCCCATGGGTAGACAGGGTATCAGAGGTCATACGGTTCCCTTACCAGATGTTCCGCAAAAGGATGTGGTGCCAGCAGCAACATGTAACATGGGACTACGAGCAGCTGCAATCAGCGATATCATCCATAGAATCGTGTTCGAGAGAGGAAGAAGACGTCGTCACCCACATATCACTCAAGACAGAGATGATGCAGATTGCGAAAGTATCCCTGAGATCCCTCGACTCGATAGTCCCGCTCATGTGGACCACGCTCGTTTCGTACGCCGCTCGTAGATGTATGACAGCTGGGAATAAAAGTATGGTGCATCCATGTTCAGTCTATTGCGTTCCACATCGCCCATGGCCGTGGCCATGATGGGCTTGTTGTTTTCCAGGGATCTGCTATTCGTTGGTCATCTCTTGAAGAAGTATGATCACTCACCACTGAATACAATCTGTCTCCAATTCCTGGTACCTTCCTTGAACCGTATACCCATCCCGCCCCTAGTTCTACAGTCCCATGCGATCGCCATCAGCCCTATCAAGACCATCTGCACTGTCAGGGAAGACTCCAAATTGAAGCCGAACGGTAAATTCATCGTTGGTACCGGCATCGATGCTGAAGTTGGTACTGGGATTGGAGAGGCGTGCGATCTTATGCTATCGATTGCCAAGGCAGAAAGGATGGCGGAGGAGTAACCCTCGGCGATGATATTGACGGTGAATTCGGGATGAAGACCAGGTAAGAAGCCGGATCGCCTTGTAGCGTTGGTTATAGCCGTACCAGGGGTCGAGATGGTTTGAGGACTAGATTTTGAGCGGGATGACCGTCGTTGCCGGTAATGACCTCCTGCGTTGGGCCTTTCATCATGCGAGGTCAAGGTCGAGTGGGTGGAAGAAGCGGAAGTCGGTAGTTCAAGATTTGATGACGGAGGCGTTGGCGGTCGTTCAGAGTCTCGAATCTGGAACCATTCGGATGCGCTCGCTGCATCCCATTGTGATCTGGAGCAAGGCAGTGTCAGGTTGTGGGCGAAAATGGATAATTGGCGAGAACAGTGTTGGTTCCAGAATGCTGAGATCTGGGTGTCGATCAGCAGGACGCAGTAGGCTGCTCGGCGTCGTTCTGAAATATGTTACACACGGTCAGTTTCCACAGACTACAGCTCACATGGCAATGGATAATCCAGGTGCAATAGTTTATCCGATGACTCACCTTCATCCTTCGCCCACGCAGCCCAAGCCTCTTCCTCCTGGACCTCATGCTCCGGCCTCCCTGCTACTCCGATTCCTTTCTTCCTAGAGTGCGCCACCATGATCGGCCACATACACTGTGCAACAAATTGACTCTCGGCTGTCGAATACCACGTATCGTGCACGTGACACAGGCAAAACGCTTGAAGCGTCGATACGGGCATGTCGAGTCCGCATCCCTGCACCAGAGTCCCTCGGATTCGCTGGACGAGCTGAGAGAAGTCTAATCGAGGCGCCAGGTGGACGGAGCCAAGGATGCACATCATGATGACCAGATCGGCGGGTGCATTTTTCAGATCGAATGTACCTCGATGGATGAATGGAAACGTGGGCGCAGTCTTGCTCCAGTACGTCGACAGAGCGTCGTTCACAAAGGATAGTGACACGTCGAAATCCTGCAGGCATAGCAAACACATTCCATCATGTCGTCAGTAGAAGATGCGACTACGCAAAAGAAGCCACAGTGCACGGCCACCAGTCCTTCTTTTCACCACAAAGGTGATTACACCGACGGTATACGCCCATGGACTAGGATGAATAGGGGATCGTGTACTCACAGGGAAGGAATTCTTCAGCTTGGTGAGCAGCGCCGTCGTCACGACAGCCTCCTGCACAGGTGTATAACCATTTCCGTTCCTGTCTTCATTATATCCTGAGTAGCCTTGACCTCTCTCGGCAGATTCTTGGGTGAGCCTCGGGAGCGTCGGGATGTGGTCTCCGCCGAAGTGATCATGGTGGTTATGTATTTGCGTGCCAGAGTGCGTATGGGGAGGTGGCTGAACTGGAAATGGAGGTGGAGCGTGAACTGGAGCTTGGGATTGGGCTTGAGCATGCGCTTGGACGCCGAACGGCGATTGCGATTGACCGTTATACAGATCCCAGTTGGTATTGAACAGCGGTTCGTTGAAGGGTGGTGCGAGACTTTCCATTAGATGAGCTTCCCAGTTCTCCGGGATCCATGTGCCAAGACTCCAATCGGTGATGATGTCGCCTGTCCCTGCACCGGTGCTGGCGTTGCTGTTCATGCCGGAGATCAAGTGCGTTCCCGCGTTCTGATTCTGTTGCCCCAGATGAATCGTCCCATTCCCGCTGTGGCTCATACCGTTGGCATTGACAATGTGACCATCGTTGATCTGAGCCATTGCCGAGAACGATGTCGGTGTTGAACCAAAGCTGGCATTGGCATTGGCATTGGCATTGGCACTGCTTGTCATCGAGTTAGAGTTGGGTACTATCGAAGGATGTATCGGGGGAGGTGGGAAATCGTCCGACTCGCTCGTGCGCCTCCTCTTCACAGGGTAAGGTGGATCATCGCTACTGCAGATGTTGCGCTTCTCGTGTCGCTGTAGCAGGTCGAGTCGCTTGAACGGGCGAGTGCATTTCGGGCAGTCAAACGTCTCTGGGGAGTCTGTAGAAGATGACACGTGATAGGATGAGGAAAAAGTCAGCTCATCAGACCATGTTAACAGACTTTTTTCGACTCTTCTCGACACAGGCTGAAAGGTGTAGGGAGCTGATCTGCAAGGGTACTTTGGACCATGTATGTATGCCAGGCGGCTTGAGATTCACTCACGGTTGGCTGCATGTCTCAGTAGATGATCCTATGCACAATGTGATATGCATGTCAGTACAATGTTACCATGCAAGATGACCAAAAAAAAAGTCGACGCGATGTATGGGGCGTAATTGTTGTTGCTGTTGTTGGTTTTGGTGTAGGCGGGCGCAGACGCGCAGGTGGGGGAAACACGTAAGGGTGGGGGTGGGGGGCTTCACTCACTTTTCGCGTAAAAGTCTTCTGACAACCTTGGAAATCGCATCGAAAGCTATGGGAATTGGCGCTATTGATACTTGATCCAGCTACATCTGCTGGTACAGATGAGTCGACTTGATAGCCTGTTGAATCGGAAGTGGAATTGGGATTGTCCATTATTGTAGCCGTGCGTTTGGTGATAACGGTAGAGGTAGTAAGAGAGATAGAATGGATGGATGGGGATTGAAGATGTACATTTGGTGGATGTGATGGAGGATGCGACTTGGACTACGACTTGCGATGTAGATGTAGATGTAGATGGATCCGATGACGAGGGGGTGCAATGGAAGAAAAGGGAAAGAGAAGCGAGATGTGAGATGTGAGATTGGAGAGTGAAAGGATAGACAACTAAGAAGTGGAGAGTGGAGAGGGGGTGAGGGATGATGATGATGAGGATGAGGATGATTCAACCTACTGTATGGTATGGTACATGTATGTATGGCAACGTTGCTTTAGTGCAGAGCTTATTTCATCCCATATACACACAACGACAACAATGTACAACGCCAACACTCTTCACTCTTCACCCCTTTGCATCCGCAACTCATACCCATCTCCATCTCCCACACATGCATACATACAGTTCCTTGTGCCCATGACCCACGACCCAAGGCAAGGCCGTGCGCCGAAGGCAGGTCAAACCGAAGCCGCAGCAGCAGCAGCAACAGCGCCACCTCATTGACGATCTCTCCTTCACAACCCTCCTATCTATATCCAACGATTTCTTTTGTCTCAGACCCTCGATATCAAAGGAAAGGATACTTACTCACTGTTATTCGGTGACATTCGAATTATGGAGTCAAGTGAGAAGCGAGAAGCGCGAGGGTGAGAAGAACGAAGACGCTCGCTCGCTCGTTCCCTCGGTTTCTCCATCTGCCGTGATGGATCACTTGTTGCCTGATACCAATCAACCGCTACGCTATGCTATGATCTAAAGTCTCTTCCCTTTCTCTTCCGATGGTGAGCGAGCACACGTCAGCGGCGACTGACTGACCTCGAGGTGCTGGGGGGGAATATCTGTCATACTTGATCCGTGACCGCAAGGGCAAGGGAACTTTGTGGGAAGGCGGCGGCCTCAAGGCGATGGCGTTGTTTATTGATGGTGATGGTGATGTCGATGGTGATGGTAACGAAGGACGGAGGTAAAGAAAGAGTGGGGGATTCCTAACGCACAGGCACGTCACCGCTTCCTCCTCGCTTGAGGACCGGACCTTGTAACCCGCGGCATATCATTCTCATTCTCATTCTCGTTCTCTTGTCAGTGCATAAAGAAAGACGGATCAAAGAGAAAGAGCAGAGCCTTTGCCTTTTGTCGCCGTGTGACCGTGACCGTGACCGTTGCAGCCTCGCCTCGGCCTGTTCACAGAGCGCCTAGCCGTTAGTCTACCTACTTAGCACGCACACGCACCACACCATAGGCTAGAGCTTGGGCCGAACTGTAGTAAGCCACACCATCAATATCAATAGTGAGAGTAGAGCCATTACCGTCACACCTCCCTTCTCCCTTCCTTTACTACTGTATATCGCGACGACATGTGAGTTGCATGAGATGGATCGAAAAATGGTTGAATACATACATGAAAACGACTTGGGCCGTGACCGTGACGTTTTGTTGTATGTGTTGTGATGGATGCAGGCGGGCGAGTAGGGTGGAGGCGTGGGTCGAAAGATAATAACAAGATATTTATAATAGCGATTGCAACTCGGAAAGGCAGGTCTTTTCTTCATCTCTTCTTGACTTTGGCCACAGAGATCATCATCATCGTCATCTGGCTCAATCTGTTCATTCACTCGACTGGCTGAAACAAGCCTTCAGGCATCTTGACTGTCTCGCTGCGGCGGAGCGGCCGGCGAGAAATCGAAGAGGTATCCCAGCCAGGCAAGATAACTGGAACCGTTCAGGTTCGATCCGAGTAGCTGCAGGCAATCAATAATAGGATTAGATAAGATAGCCTTGGAACCATGGACCATCGGTCGCATTCTCCGCTCTTGTACTCCTCGCCTCATCTCACACCTCCCTTTGCCGCTGGTTCTGGTTCTGGTTCTGGTTATGGTTCTGGTCATGGCTCTGGCTCTGGCACCCAAGCCAGCTCCACTCCGGACCCGTACTCCCGAATGAATACCACCACTACCACAACAACCCCTCACTCATACCCACCTCTACTTCCAATAGATAATACTTCGACCCCCACTTCAACTTTGCAAAGATTCCAGCCGACCCCGACCCCGACGAGATCGAGATCGAAATCGAATCCTCGTGGAAGCAAAAACAGATACAGGAGGAAGAGACGGAGATGCATGCCGACCGCAAGGGGATTCCGATCTTTCTTGTATCACACGAGTTTCTATCTCTTCGTGGCCATCATCGCGACGTTGCTCGTTGGATCCGCATGGGGTCTAGGGGAACAGAGTTGGAGGACGGGGAACCAAAAGTCGTGGAATCTGATTGTGTTGGTAGCTGCGTATGTTGTCCTGGTGAGTCGAGTGCGAGTGCGAGTGCGATCGGTAGACGTGCCTACTGCAATTCGAGTGTTCAATGGCTCTTGCATGCTTGTCTCAAGTCGGGCTGGATAATCATCTCCGTCCCAAGTCGCGTTATTCTTTCCACCTCCTCTCTTTTCCTCCTCAGTGACACGGATTCATTGATCGCCAACGCCCCATCACATCCCATCCACTTCATGGAGGGATTGCTAGAACCCAAGATGATGACGCTGGTATTCTTTTTTTCTACAATGACAACTTCCCCCAGGGCCTCATCTCCGTCACGCACGTCTGGTCAAGGATATTGAGTATCAAGAAAATATTGAAGACGATGCCGAAGCCTTATATGCCGACCAAACAGGTTGATCTCCCCAAGGTGGGTCGGTCGAGTTGAGATGCGTCACTTGCTGAGTGATCTGGTCTGGACGTGCAAAGGAAATTTGAGCTTACCAAGCCACCGCACTTCTAATACGTCATATATTCTCTCCCACTCGATCCCACATTCACCTTCTTCGACTCACTCACTTCTAATCACTGGCACGTCGATCAATCCCTCCTACCCTACTACAGAAAGTCGCATCGCACATAGCGACCGAGTATTCTCGAACGGCTGTGATAGCTCACATCTCGCAAGCTACAACGGGCCAACAAGAAGGATGGGGAAGACCTGGTGAGTTTGTCCAAGTCATCTCATCCGATCGATGCCGCACCTGGAGGAAGTTCAGGATAGGATCGTTGATCCAAGATACAAAATCGATTCTTCCATCGTCATTGTGTTGTGTCCGCTACGTAGGTACAAAGTGGGAAGACAAGCACTTTCGATCATACATCCTCTCGACGCTGCCCATCATGCGTGAGTGCGGGTGTGTGTTGTCTAAGAAGCTATTTCTTTATCTCTCTTCGATCGTCATCCCGAGCGCTCGAGCCTTCTCGAGTGCCCCATCTACCGGCATCTGTTACAGGTCTATCTCGCTACTTCTCAATTCAAGCATGCTGATATCTGCCTATCTTTCGTATCATCAGGCCAAGCTCTATGCCCCAACCCTCCTACTTCCACTTCCACTTCCACTGCACCCCCATCGCCCTTATCCCTCCAACCACTACTAGAAGCCACAGACCCATCGAAAATAGGCGACAAGGGTGCTCTCCGCCTGTTTGTCAATTCGTACGCAAAGATCATTGAGAATGCGAGGTATGGCCGTAAAGAACCGACTCAGGCGGATGCGGAGGCGACGGAAAAGGTCGTACAGGTCGTCCTGTTGACGTGAGTGTTTACCGGCGGTTCAATTTGGTGTGGTGGTCTGGCTGCCTCCTCCTTCATTTCTGTCTCCCCCCTCACAACACCCTTCCTTGAAGCCTTTTCTTCCCGGTCCCCGTGACGATATGCTGATGCCCCGTTTTCCATCGTCCTCTCCCCCTCCCCTCCCATCCCCTCCCCTCCACAGGCTCGAAGTCAAATCGCGTCGCGAGAAGAATCGAGAGAAAGGCGTCTGAACGATGACTGATGACGAAATCATAACCCATATCCTTCCGCCTTGTGATTGACTACCTGTCTGTGTACGCCGTCGAGGAGAAGGAAAAGAGAGACATCGGATTTGCTTTGCGCCATCTGGTAGACGATGTATCCGTCATATGAGAATGACTGGTCTGTCGATCGCTGTTGTAATACACTTTGTATCTGCATATTCTTATGAAGCGAGCGAAGACCTCGAATTCTGTCGTATCCACTTCATAATGCATACAACACAAATATTGGTCTGTAGCCATCGACTATTCCATTGCACTCCTGTGCGTACTTAAGTACATACAACATCACATCAAATTTGTCAAAAGATAATCGTGCTGCGACGTCCCATCCATATGACTTCGCCCGTGGCCTGCGCGTTCATGACGCCTCCGTCTTCGTCTTCACACCGCCGCCTGTCCCCGTGTCATCCTTCTTCTTCTTGGCGACTTTCTTCTTCGGCGCAGCAGTCGTATCCTTCTCCTTCTCCTTATCTTCCTTCTTGATCTCCTTGTCTTTCTTATCCGTATCTTTATCTTTATCTTTATCCTTGTCTGCGTCGTTCTGCTGCTTAGTTCCAGCCTTCTTCTTCTTCGTCGTCGTCGTCGTTGGTCCAGTCTCTTTGCTGTCTCCATCACCTTTCGCACTACCACCGCCCTCTGCCTTGACTTTCTTCTCCTTTTTATGGTTATCTTCTTTTTCATCCTTATTTTTGTCCTTGTCCTTGTCTTTGGACCCCTTCTTCCCTGATCCTGATCCTGATCCTGCTTCTTTTTGATTATCATCTTTACCTTTATCTTTATCCTTATCCTTATCGGCGTTCTTCTTCTTCTTCTTGGGTTTCGGTTTCTCGGTCTCCTCTTCTTCTTCCGGCGCAGGCTCAGGAGCAGGAGCCGCCCTCTTCTTCTTACCCTTCTTCTTGTCCCCCGTACCACTACCACTACCACCGACACCACCCGATCCATCCCCACCTGCACCACCACCGTTCAGCTGCGCACCACTCCCATCATCCGGACCACTACCACCACCAGTGCCAGGTAAACCCATTCCATTGACAGCTTGCATACTTCTCGCAGCTGCTTCTCTGGCCTCTTGATCCCGTTGAGCTTTGATCTGCTCGTATTTCTCCTTGGCGCGCAATACCGCCCAATTGGCGGTGAACGTCCCCGTAGCGCTGGCTGCCGCACTGGAAGTACTGGTAGCTCCAACGCCAGAACCTGTTCCTGTTACTGTTGACGTCGGACCAGTACCGGATGGACCAGCTGTGGCTGATGATGACGCGACGGCAGATCGATCCACAACGCCGGCTCGCAGCAGTCTCTTTATCCGGTCCAAAGACGATTTGGATTCTCCCTCGGCTCGGATCGTACTGGATCGGACGGTACCGTCAGCCGACAAATTAGGGTTCGCAGGGCATGTGAGCGAAAGAGCGAGCGTCGCGTTACGGGACGCTAAAGGGGATGTACCGAGATACAGCGGTGGGGAAGTTGCTGCCTGTGAGGGTGAGAGGACCAAAGATCGATCAGTATGCCTGGGTTACGACTGAAGCGAATCGACTCGATTTCGAACAACAGTGGTGAGACAGGAATGTTTCGTTCAGATTCATGGCTGGCAATGGTATGTAGAGCTCAGAGACAAAGATGATAATTCGAGTGGCTCGGGCATGAATCAAGCGGAATGAGGATATGATTATCTTATGCAGCGTCGTGGTGTGATGAGTGATTACAGGTATCACCAAGATCCAGCTTCGACAAAATCCTAAGGAAGATATCAGAGGCATTTGACCCGCCGCACTCACTATTATCCTCGACTCCAACTCCAGCGCCATAATCTCATCCCAACTCTGACCCCTCCTCTCGAGCATCACATCGATCGTCTGCGCCAGCGCCCCCGCCGCGGGCCGCATCACCACCCTCGATCTCACGTCAGGCTGACCTGCCGACGCTCGCCTGTGATCTTGGACCTCGACCACGAGGCAACCGTCGACGAATGATACGGGAGGGTGGATGTCGTATAGGAATGGAATGAGGGCGGTAGGGATGATTTGCGAACGTAGCGCGAGGAGGAATGGCTATATATAGCGCATCGTATGGCGAATGAAAGGGAGAGGAGATACCGTCGACAATCGTCTCTGTCAGCATTCGTCACATCTTCTTGGACCCATTGCATCGCGCAAATTTCCTTCAGTTTGCCGCTTCGGACCCGAGATGGAGTAGCGGTAGACCTAGAAGTAGGGCCCATCGGTGGTGCCCTTCCGCAGATATACCAGAGCGTCGTCCTTGTAAAGAGGCGTCCTTCAGTCCCCGGAACCAGACTCACCTTCATCGGACCATCATACGGAAAATTGACCGGCTACAGATGATTTTCAGAAGGGTAGATGATATCATGTCAGCCTTCGATGGTCCACACTGAGATTGCTGGCAAGGTAGTAGGACAGAGCAGTCCGTCCCACAACCCAGCACTCCCGACTCACAGAATTCTCGAATCGCCAGTGATTCGGGAACAGTTGGACAGTCAGAGAAGATTCCCATTTCCTTGATTTCTTGAGGACAGCCCTCGCGAATCGATGATGGTTATACCCCGAAGCGCTGGCCATTATTGGTTGCTAGTCGTGGTGGTTGTTGTGGTGGATGCAAGTGGTAAGTGGTGGTGGTGGTGGTGGTGGTGGTGGTATCCAATTGTCTGTCTCTTCACGAAGGTTTGACAAACCTTTTGCAGCCAGCTCTACGATACAGTGGACTGTTGCGCTACCTCTTCCGGGGTCGTAGCTCCTCGATATGGTCGTCGGCGGAGCAGATGTAACGTATTTTGGTCGAGGATGGATGGGATGCTGTGATGAGATAGGAAGGAAAGTGAGCAGAGAGTTAGAGTTACCGTAAAGGGGGGTGTGATGTTGTAGCATCGTTAACTCGTTCACCGCGCGTCACCATCATTCGTCACTCTGTCCTGTCTCTCATATCAATGATTCTTCTTCTTCTTCCTTCGACTGCATCATCATCATCGTTTACCACCTCATTGCGTGAGTGACGACAATACAAGGGCACGCACGATGAGTAACTCCAATTTCCTAGATGTAAGTACTGTGCTCATACTTCACTCCGTCGCGATGCGATGCGGTGCTTCGGCCACGCGCCGAGATGATATGGTTCAGGAGCTAAACTAAATAGTTGGTTGCTTTGTCGTTCGTTCGTCGCCCACCACTCACAGAAAGCGATCGCGCTGGTGCAGAAGGCTATCGACGAAGATGTCAAGCAGAACTATGTGGTCAGTGTGGAATATCGATACGCGCTCGATGTCGGAAAGGTTCAGACAGACTGTACTATAGCGGGAGCTGAAGTGTGTTGGTGAATGGTCTGCTCTTGCAGGAGGCGTACAAGCAGTATCAGGATGCGCTGGACTACTTTATGATGGTGAGTACAGCAGCTTGAGCTGCTTGCTTGGGGTGTCAGGGATATACTGCTTCTTCTGAAAGGCGTGCTGACAGTACTCTGTTTCTATCTTGTCAGGCGATGAAATGTAGGTAGATGCACCTCGCTCCTCACTCCTATCAATCACGATCGCACGCATCATTTCGTCTTTTCGATAGCTCGACACTCCATGAGGTCGATCTATCATCTCACATGTCATCGCTAGTTGCAATGAATGACGTTCTTCTACCCTGTTTTCTACACTTTCGCTCTCAGACGAAAAGAACGATAAGCTCAAAGAGCTGATTCGCAAGAAGTTCACCGAATACCTCGACCGAGCTGAGAAGCTGAAGGAGCACATCGCTAAATCGGAAGAGAAACGGTCGAAAGCGAAAGTAGGAGCGAACGGTGGTGCAGGAGGATCATCGGCAGGAGGTCCCGACGTGAAAGGGTCGTCTGATGAGGGCGACGATCCCGAGATCAAGAAGCTTCGACAGGGACTCCAAGGTGCGATCTTATCTGAATCGCCCAACGTACAATGGGACGACGTGGCGGGTCTCGCTCAGGCGAAAGAAGCCCTGAAAGAAGCCGTCATCTTGCCGATCAAGTTCCCACAGCTGTTCACGGGCAAGAGGACACCGTGGAGAGGTATCTTGCTCTACGGACCTCCGGGTACCGGTAAGAGTTTCTTGGCGAAAGCGGTGGCGACAGAGGCGAAGAGTACCTTCTTCTCGGTGTCCAGTAGTGACTTGGTATCCAAATGGATGGGTGAATCGGAGCGGTGAGTAATGATTCCATTTTGTAATTACATTCGCTTTTCCTTGACAGAATCCCTTCACAACTTTGACATATCTTCTCTCATCACCTTGTTCATATGACCTGATCTGATACAATGCCACACTCTATAGACTCGTCAAGCAACTCTTCCAGATGGCTCGAGAGCAAAAGCCCGCCATCATCTTTGTCGACGAGATTGACTCCCTTACCGGAACGAGAGGAGAAGGGGAGTCTGAGGCCAGTAGACGTATCAAGACCGAGTTCTTGGTCCAGATGAATGGTGTTGGTAATGAGGAGACGGGCGTTCTGGTATTGGGAGCTACCAACATTCCTTGGCAATTGGATCCTGCCATCAAGCGACGGTGAGTCGAGACAGTCAATTATGCGATTCGATGTCCCATGTCTGCTGGAGATCTCTCGCACCGCCTTGGTCGATTTCAAATCCCTCGTGATTGCACCTTTACGACCGGGACGGGAACACAAAATCGCAGCAAGCTGATACGCTTGTTCTTCCAGTTTCGAAAAGCGAATATACATCCCTCTCCCCGACGTACAAGCTCGAAGAAGAATGTTCGAACTCAACGTAGGAACGACGCCACACGGCATGTCCCCTAAAGACTTCATGACTCTTGCCGAGCAGACAGAAGGGTGCGTCAACCCAGCTTCGCGGCCACCTGTATACTCGAATGATCTCGTGAGAATGTCATACTGATGGTGTATCCTCTGCATGTGACAGGTACTCCGGAAGTGATATCGCTGTTATCGTACGGGACGCTCTGATGCAGCCTGTAAGGAAGGTATTATCGGCCACGCACTTCAAGGAGGTGAGCGATAGGTGCTGGCAACGACGATGGCCATACGGCAAATATGACCACCCGACGCGACTCTCTCTCTCTCTCTCTCTCTCTCTCTCTCTCTCTCTCTCTCTCTCTCTCTTTTTGCTCGACCAAAGGCGTTGCGTAGACCCCTGGAATGATACTAATCATTCATGATCTATCTTAGGTGACCGTCGACTCGGACGACGGACCCAAAACAAAGCTCACTCCTTGTTCGCCCGGCGCACCCGGAGCTATCGAGAAACAATGGACCGACGTTAACTCGGACGAACTCCTCGAACCTCTACTATCCATCAAGGACTTCGAGAAGGCCATCAGCGTGAATAGACCGACTGTCACCCAGGCGGATATTCACAAACATATCGAGTTCACCAACGAGAGTGGTAAGTCGAGATACGTATATGCATGTGACGTATGTGGAGCATTTGAGGGCTGACTTTCATGATGTGGAATTTGCACAGGTGGAGAAGGAGCGTGATCGAACTCAGCTGCACTATCCTACGATACCTGTCTTGAGTTTCTGTTGTCTCATGAAAATTGTACATCACGGATGGCGGGCGCTAAATTTCCTGATTACGTGCGATACTTGATCATTACTCACATTCCTTCTACCTCAACGATATCGTCTTCTTTACTTACATCCATCCAGTTGTCATTCACTCGTCATGTCCTGGTGAACCAGTACCGTTATCCGTTTCTAGCACTTTCCAAGCGACGATTGCACTATCATAACAATTCTCGACGGAAGGGTTGAAAGGACCAGGGAACCGTTGGCCGTACTCTGGAGTGGTTGAGACCCCAAAATACTGATCGCCATCCTTGAGCCCCGCGATGCACTCCAGCTGATCGTTCCAGGAGATGACCGTTCTCTGGACTTTTCCTTTCGCGGAACCCTCTCCTCCATCTCCGGTAAAGATGGTGGGATCGACCAAGGGGAAGTGGTGCGCGCCTGCCGTGAAATCACGTTCTCGGAGTAAATCAAGCTGTTGTTGGAATTTGGTTTTGGTGTCTTCGTCGAGCTTGATCTGCTGAACACGGTAAGAGTGGTCCTGCTGATCGGGAGGCGCATCGTGATCGAGCCTGTCCTTGGTCACCAAGGTCCCGATTTCAGAGAGGTAGACCTTGCTAGGTCTCCAGACAGGGTTATTGTTCGGATTGGTGTAAGCGTCAATCCCGACGTATAACTGCGTGTTTTGATACCCCTCGAACTCCGGTTCTTTGATAGATCCATCATCTGGGACAGAGTACGCTTTGGAACTGGGGTAGAAGACGACACCTTGTCTGAGCTTGACATGTGGACCGCTCGGGTCTGCAGCTGTCCATTGTGAGAAGACCCGTTGAGCAGGATTGAGAGAAGTGGTCGTCGAGACTTTGTTGGCGGACGGACAGCATGTCCCAGCGCCTCGGCCTCGATGCATGTACAGCTCACAGGAGGCCAAAGCCGAGTCCGGGTTCGAAGGCGAACCACCTGCATCGTGTTCAGGTGCATCGCTCAGGCTCACCGGATTCGGAGTGGTATCCATTCTTTTGACCAGGTATTTGCGAGTATGAATCCGCTTCCGAGGATCCTTTTCATACCAATGGCTACTGACGGTCGGCATGGAGACCATGAATGTCTCTGGCTCGGCTCTCGTGACGCCGAGAGCTTTGGTCTCTTCGGACATGGCGTCGTCGAACGGGTATCTCTTGGGCGGCCGTTCAGCCTCTGATCTCGAAGGTGACGCTGACGGCGTACCCCCTTCGGAGCTGAGTTGGGTGAATACCGCATCGCCCGACGCTTCGGTAGGACCGGAAGGGGTGTTATGGTTAGCGTTATCAGATGAGCGGATACTGATGTTGAGATCAGTCAAGGGATCAATGCTGATATCAGATCTGGGCTGGCTCATGGTGATACTGTAATAGTATAGAGGTGAAGTGGGAAGGAAAGCTGTAGCGCTGGTGATGACGATCGACTTTGTCTATGAGAGACTTCTAAGAGCCTTTTCCAGCGCAATTCGGGTTGATGTCACTCATATATAGGGGTCTCAGAAGCTCTTTGGCCCTAAACGAGGCTCCTGTAGAAGGGTGAAATCGGAAGGTTCTATTAAGAGTGTTGTACATGTATATTCGTTTGGCTCGCTTCTCCCGTCCTTTGTGGTAACGACCGGTTTGGCCTCTCCAAATGCGTCTCTCAGTGGGGTTTGTATGTTGAGGCTTTGGAGAAGCACGGGTTGTACGAGCAGTATGGGAGCCTGGAACAGACGTATTCCAGGCCTGCAACTTGGATACGAGTATGTACATAGTCATCGAGGTAAGGGATGACTCAGCCTTACAGTATCGCCCTTCATCAAGTGATCCGCCATGCTCGGAGGACATCATTGATAATTATTGAGCCAGAAGACTGTTGGCTATCGCTCTTCCTCCTTTCAGGATTATGATGTTCTGCAAACGGAGAGCGAGCGACACCAATGTGTTGTGAAGCGGTCTCGTGCTGACCTTCCTGCCCATTAGACACGGTCTCCCCCCTACAGTGTGATAAGCTGAAGGGGCATTTCACCCCACCCCACCCCACCCCGCGAACACACTTTTCTCTTGAAAGCATAACTCTGCGATTTGACTCTACCAAAGTAGTGGCTCATTTAGTTCTATCCTAACCGCCGTCTATACAGTAGTGTAGCCATAGCAAATCACTTGTTAGTTTCGGTCGCCTCCCAGATCTCCAGCGGGCCGCGATAACACTTCATCCCACCTTCCGCATCTTCGAGCGTTTCGCCAGGGAACTTGCCATCTCGACAATGGCTAGTCGATAGCCCAAAGTACTGATCGCCTGCTTGAGGTCCGTTGATCGAAGTGACTTGCGTGTCCCACGCTATCACAGCGTTCGTATACCGATCTTTGTACTCGTCCCCTAAGAACGAGGAGGAACGGGCCGAAAGAAAGATTTGTCGTTCCCCATCGAACGGGTCCTTCACTTGTAGAAGTATCAAGCTTTCTTCGAGGGTCCGTTTCTCGTGTTCAGTCAGAGTGAACGTCGTCACATCGTAGCGAACCTCGTCCCCTTTTGAATCGTCTCCGCGAGAGAGTAGTACGCCGTTGTCGGTCAAATGCCATCTCTTGTCTTCGGGCGATGTCCTGTAATTCTCTGTGAAGCCTATGTGGGCACGTTTACGAGGAAATCGATGGTATGTATACGTCGACCCAGATGTAATCTTTCCGCTGTCTTCTCCTGCTGCAACCTGCGTACCAGAGCTCGTCTCGACTGAGTCGAGCGTGGGGACTGGTCTCACCGAGATTCCGAGCGTGGGTACGATGTACGGTCCGCCGGGGCTGTTGTCGGCTCGAGTGAGTTGTGCCACGAGACGCTGAACCGTCTGGTCGACCGACTGCGCGTGCATGTCCGTGTGCGTAGCTGTGGTGCTCTGCCCAGCAGCTCCTTCAGGCTTTTCAGAACCGAGTCCCTCCGAAGGATGTGTCTGCTTAGTAGTAGCTTGAGCGACAGTGTCGGAATCACATGGAAGAGTGGACATGCCTTCGAGCTTGTATTTGCTACCTGCATACCCAGGGTAATCTGGATCGATGATCGTCTCCCTTGTTTGGATGGAGACCTCCCTTGTACGAAGTGTGGCTTTGGTCACCCCAAGTTTGGTGATTGCTTCGTACATAGAATTGTCGGCCGTCTGGTCGGTCATGGCAGTGCGGTGTGTGGGGTCTGTCCAGGGAGAGATAGTCGGATCGAGGGTGGTATCTCGAGTGGTTGGAGTCATTGTTGGGCAAGGTGATGTTCCTTGGCGTACTTAAGTATGTTCTGTAAGAGTGCGAAAACCTGATGTCTATGATCTGAGGAGGGAAACACTTATAATAGCAGCCCAATCCGTGATATTCGAGGCCAGGCTTTTACAATGGAAGCTTAGAGTCACCTCAAGGTGATCAATCCTCGTGTCTGCGCTCAAGACTCTCAAGTTCAGATAATGTAGCGAGAAGCTCTCATTGGATGACGTTGTGGGCGTCCTCCCGCCGTCCAGACAAGATCTTGTGAGAACCAGCTTCGCCATCGATGCCTTCTTTCCATTCCTGGACGTCCAGGCCTTTAGGATTTTCAGTCGAGGTCATCGCTCCCTTCAGCCTGTCAGAAGCATGTGGATTACGTGCAAACGCAAAGCGAAGGAGTCGTTGAACTCTCTTCCACTACCTCGCTGTGTCGCCGCTTTGTGTACATGGCGCTCAAATCACATACGCCAGCAGTGTACATTCAGGGGATCTGAGAGAGGTTCAACTGGCTATCTCAGGCTCCACGGTCTGGACCCGGGGGGGGCCAATCATGCTCATCTTGCTTACCTTTCATGCTCCGATAGGCCTGCCACAGAGTCGCGAGGGTCCTTCCACGAGCGAGAAGTCACCCGAAGGACCGCTTTCTCGGACACCTTTTCGCAGTATGTAAGATAACTTCCGCTCAGTCCAATGAATATGCTGTTCACTGTAACTGAAGCTCAGTGACAGAGATGCTCTGCAGAGATCAAGAAGGGGATAAATGCATACTGCACATGAGATCCCTCCATGGTCTCGCCTTTTTTAAAAAACGACAAGCTACTGTTCGTATTGTGTACTTCCTCTGCGAGATTTCTCCATGCTAACGTACACACGTACGGGCAAGCATTCAGCACTGTAAACTGATTGCGCATACAGTATGAAGCGACTCCTGCACAGGGCACCGCCTGGGTCTGTGCGATAATGGGGCATTGCATCCAGTGGATCGGTGCATGACCTGTGAGGTTCGACCGTTGACTTTGACATTGTAAGTTACCTGGACGATTGAGCTCAAACGCGCTCAGAGTCACCGAGTCTCCTCCTCCTTGCGTCGGGTGTACCGCCCCTCCCCCTTCGAGCACCGGCCAACTCCCTCACGTCTCTTGCCCAGTTGCCCCATCCACCCAATCGCCCGGCGGAAGTCGCAGTAGGTGGAACGGGGGCTGTAGTCGCAGCGGGAGGCACAGCTGGCGCCGAAGGAGCAGAAGGGACGGCATGAGGAATGGCGGGGGAGGAGTCGGCTGGGGGAACAGCTGGGTTGGAAGGCGCGGAAGGATCAGCAGGTGGGACAGCGGGGGAAGAGTTAGTCGCAGGATCTGCTGGAACAGCAGGTAAGGCAACCACGCTACTAGCTCCGACAGCAGCAGAAGGAGAAATTGGTGGGACGGAAGAAACGACATTAGGGTCACTACCAAACGCGGTCGTGCTAGGTGCTCCGGGTGCCGAGATCACAGCTGAAGAAGCACCAGTCGCGGCGTTCGGGTCGACCACAGCGGCTGAGATCGAAGTGGCAGCAGCAGGCACGGCATTTGGTACAGATGGAACTCCGGAAGAGGAGATCACGGATCCTCCGGTAGCTGCCGAGGCCGAAGAGACAGTACTGTCAGGTGTACTGGACCCCGGAGGGACAGGGACTGCTGCAGAAGATCCGGAAGGAGAGAGAGATACACCAAAAGAAGTAGCGGGAGGAGGGGGAGCGATTGGGGCAGAGGAAGCCGTAGCAGTAGGAGCGGCGGTGGCAGTGGTAGTGGTATTGGTTCCGCCAGTGCTACCGTCACCCACGCCCGGTCCAAGACCGACAGACGGGTCAACGATGTAGTCGCCGAACTCCCACTTGAGGATTTGCGGGTTGTTGGGACCGCATGCGCCGCCGTTGAGCTCGACGAAGGCTTTGGCTGTCCGATATGGACAGAAATGGTAGAATGGTCAGTCCCGATGACCACTGCTCGGCCGGCAATTGCAGTAATGCCACCGATGGGAAGGCATGAAACACTCACCGGCGAGATCGACTCTGTCCCCGCCTCGACAATCGCCACACCCCTCCCAGGCGTACAGTGGCCCTTCGGAGAATTGGAAGAGAGATCCGTCCTCCTTGGTAATCTTGATTCTGAGCACGGTTCGTAAAGTATTAGACACCTTCGAGCCTGAGCCTCGCCAATCTGGTTCAAATTGGACGATGGTGTGTGGCTCCCTGAGGTGATACACACGGGACCAAGGTAGGAAGGGGTACAGTATCATGACAGCTCACTCACTCTTTCCCACAAACGTCCGAGAAATCTCCAGAGAAGAGCGAGAGATCGACAGCTGCCACATATGCACAACACATCACAGCTCCTTGTCAGCATCGTCGCACATCGCACCCTGTATTGTTGACCCAACCGCAAGTCCAATCCCTCACAAGGTATTTGTGACCATTCGAGTAGAGGCTTCGCACTCACCAACAATCTGATTAGTCGCGAGCTTGGTGTAATCCCATCCGCGCTGACCATCACATTTCGGAGGCTGAGAATGCAGGTTATCAGACCATGTAGGCCCGACGCCCGCACCGGCCACATCTTGCATCGTGTTTCCGCATGATCCTGTGAAGTCGATGTAGCTGCGTTACGGCATAAGCCAGCACCAGCACACCGCCACCGTACATACAGTAAACGAGAGATAGGTGAAGAGATCCGACACGAAGACACAGTCAGCTACGACATATCACTTGAAGGGATTTCTGGGTTTCACCTCGGAGGATGCAAGTGTTAGGCTGGTGATGGGATAGACTCAGGGCCTCGACTCACACAGAGGCGTCGGTGGCCATCACGGATGGCACATTGCTAGCCAAAGAGGCGAGTAAGACGAAAGTAGTGCAATCGAACATTGTGGCAGTGTACAGTAGGCAGTAGGTAATAGAGATAATAAGTGAGTTGCAGTTGTGTCTGGGTTGAACAAAATGTAAGCGCGAGGTGTAATGGTGTGGAAGATGTGGTGTGGACAAGCGTTTACAATACGATGCAACAAGGGATTCAGTGATCAAGTGGTACCAGACCTCTTGACGACGTTAAAGACGGGAATAAGTGGGTGAAGAATGAGGGGATCCAGCTGGCAGAGCTTCTTCAACGCCATGTCCATTTATACATCTCCTGATATGCTTTTCAGCAGCAGATCCACATTCCAATACATTCCGTTCTTGGCAGCACAAGAGGTCTCCGAACCAATCGACCGAGCTTGAATAGACAGAAAAGCCAAGAAGGGGACAGCGGAAGATCGTTCCTCTCGCGCGCAATGCTGCATACGCTGGCGTAGGCGCTGGTATTGTAGACTGAAGCAGTGGATGTACAGTAAGTAGGTAGACGAAGATTGGTCCGACTCCTTACCGAGGGTATAACGGAGGACCGGGAACACAAGATTGGAAGGTGCACGGAGACCCGGAGCGACGTCCAATCACCACATCGATCGATCAATCGCTCGAGAGCGAGCGAGCGAATCAATAACGTCAGAATCGCCCTCAGGTGGATGGAATGGGTGGAATCGAGATCCCTCAAAGGGCCATACTCTGGAAGTGAAAGGCTCAGAATGATCGACAGAGAGGAGATTGGTGGCCATGATGTTTATTGATTGCACAGTCCTTTCATCTGCTTCTTGGACGGCTAAGACGATGCCGGAGGGGGGACGACTTTGCTCGATGATCGATGAAAGGACCAGGCAAGCAATCATTATAGATGCACAGGGTTAGCGCGGAAGGACGACGAACAGACAGGAGATGAGAGGTGAAAAATGAAAGGGCTAGAATATATTGAGTGATAGCTAGGCGAACTCCGTAGGAGCGTTTCAAAGGAGTGTTCGGGCTACCTAACCGATCAACGGAACGACAGAAAAACTCGATGGTCCGACGGTTGATCGACGATCGGCGGATCGGTCTATCCATAGTCAGCAATGGTCACATAGGATGTTCGACGAGTAGGCTGCTGAGTCAAATTTGACTACATGTAGCATCGGAAAGGCATCTCTGGCAGAGGGAGTAAAGGTCGTTCGGTCAACTGTCAGGTCAGGCTACAGTAGTACGAATGCTCGAGCTACCTGAGCTGCTTGACGCAGGGAGGGGGAACGCGAGATCAGCGTGAGAAATGTCAGTCAGTCGATCAGTCAAAAGACTATTGCGATGCTCTACTCGTACAGTACCTCCATAGATCGTTGGCCATCACTTTGTCGGCATAGCAGTCGAACAAATGCAATAAATCAAGACGAACACCTGTGGCGTGGCATAACGACCATGACTTCCTTTGACTGTTGCACTCGTTTCTCTCTTTCTGTGAAACGTCTCATAGTGTTCGATGGGGATTCCTCGTATCAGTCATCTAGTCGAGCGAGCCTACCGAGGATGGATCAGAGAAGTTGAGAGGGAAAAAACACACACAGAGACAGGATCCTAGGCGGCACGAGAGAAGTCGAATCATGGTATACATACTGTAGTCAATCGATCCGATCGTTCGATTCGTCCGTTATGTTTTAAGCCCATGTCACTGAGCCAAGCCGAGCCGTGACAGGGCGACCAAAACACGTCGGTCGAGGTGTTTATTTCTTTCGAAGATATGAAAAGCATAAGATACCGTAAATAGATAGATGGGAGTGAAAAATTAGAACAAGAACAAAACTTTTGCCGCTCACGAGAGCTAGTTGATTGGTGGACCGAATCGATGGACTGCGCCAAGCTGTGGCGTGGTGATGGTACGAGGGATGGTATTACAGGAGTACTACTACTATACGAGTGTAAGGAACATGGAAATTGAGAGTTACATGGGATACTGTAGATAGTACGGCGGGATATCCGTTCGTCGTTTCGGTCGGGGATGGGGATTGTCTGGATTGAGTTGGTCGGATGTGATTCGAAATCAAAGATTATAAGATACCTGAATCTCGAAGGGCGTTCTGGAGAATAGTCTCCTTTACGGCAGCGAACACCAGTCGGATCTATATATTCCCGCCAGTGAGATCACACATTCTCGTCAGCCAGACGAAAATAAATACATGGTGCAAGACTTGTCGGGAACGTGGTTGGTTGGTCGGAGTTTATGCAGACGGCAACTCACGTTGGATGTATCTGTGGCTTGTGTCAGATGTGGATAGACGGACAGTCTCGCTCGATTGGTTTGCGTAAACCTCCATAAGATGTACTTCGCAGCTTTGTTGATATCAGCGCCCCCTGAAGAACAGGACACAACAGGATTTATCGGTTAGCTGACTGCGCATTCTGGCGGGAACTGCCAAGAATCTTGACAAACGCACCTGTGTATTCTGGGAAATATTGCACAAGAGGAATCTTGGGCAGTTTCTGCTTGAACAGATCGATCTTGTTCAAGAACAGGATGACCGACGTTCTCAGGAACCATCTAGAGTTGATCACCGATTCGAACAGCACCAGCGACTCCTGCATTCGGTTCTGCCCTGATTCCTCCAAAAGCACTTGGTCATATTCTGACAAGGCAACGCAGAAGATGATGGATGTGACAGCCTCGAAACCTGCCAAAGGACGATGTCAGCGTCCAGCCGCAAATTAGGAGAACACCAAATACGAGCGAGCGCAGAAGTTGGAATAACGTAGCTCGTTCTACTCACAATGGATCCATTTTTTTCTCTCACTTCGCTGACCACCGACATCGAACATGTGGATACTAAGCTGACCCATGTTGAACCTCGTCTCTGATATACCAGTCGTCTTAGTTCGCGCTCTGAGCACATCGGCTTCGTCCGGGATATAATCAGGAGCACCGATCTTTCGGATGTTGGCGAAGAAGTAAGTGGCAGAATCCATGAGGTAGAATTCTGAGCTTCGGTCCATAACGGCGGGGATCACGGGGTCGTGCCATAACGATTCGACATTATGCAAAATCTCAGAGGGCAGAACTGAGAGAGGGTCGGAATCCATGCGGTACTCAAGAATCCGGTCGGCGTATGCCTAGAAGGAAAGGTATCATTTAGCGCACTTGAGACACGAGAGCAAATGCCAGTGGACCTGCACTGGTAGCGATAAAGGTTCGCAAGGGCCAGAGGTGACGCCTAATGTGTCAAGGCTGCCTAGCTGACTCACTCGGTTGTTCGCATCCTCTGGATCTACACCGATCTTCCTCATAGCCATGATCAGCGCCTGCGCAGAGTCAAGCACGTTCTTGTGCACGATCTGACGGAAATTGAGCAGCTCATCTCGGCTGTAACCGTTCTGGTGAATGATCTTCATCTGTTTTACAATGGTCGATTTGCCCGATTCTCCGGAACCTACGACCATAACAGCAGACGAGTTGTCAGCAGTTCTGTCAGTACAAAGTCAAGAGGTTGCATCGGTGTTTCGACTGCAAGTACCCAGTCAATGCGCATCTCAGAAACAGAGGTCTGTCCGACTGCCATTCCCCGCAACAAGCCAATGACCGCGGTTTTGGCCATTTCCAAACTAGTGCGTCGCGCTCAAAGGGGCATGGGCAATGAATCATTTGCTCACCTAATAGCAAGATCTTGCACTCCTTCTTGAACTTCTTAGAGTCATCTTCCAATTGCCTATCGATCATATTGCTCCTATTTCTATCCCCTCTTGAGTCCGGTCCCGGCTCAGTCGCTGCCAAAGCTGCCGCCAGCCCCTGACCAGCGGCTGCTGACGTAGGTGTCGACTCGCCATTTGACGCTACCGGCGGCGGTGAAGCTGTGTTAGCTCCTCCTGATGCCGGTTGAACGGGAGGCTTGGCGGCCGGTGTACCAGCGGGCTGTTTGGGCTCGGCCGCATGCTTTGGTGATTCGGGTGTGGACATACATCCGCCCATTTTAGCGCGCGATTCTACTGTTTATTTCGTTCTGGATGAAGGTGTAGACGATGATGACCAGGTGGTCTGGCTTAGCGAAGAAGAGGGCGATGAGATCGGATGACTAAGTGGTACGGAGATGGCAAAATTGAGAGCTATTTTCGATGACTTTTGATGTGACTCTCTGTCGGATGTCGGCCGAGGCTCGGGAAGGCGACAGAGCCTGACTATATCTGCAGACGTAAGAATGGGAAGACTTGTCAGCACCTCGGGTTACTCATCGCCCTCGACCTCTCCCTACTCTCACCTCAACGGCAAGCCAGCCAGGCATCTTCATGTGGCTCGCATCACGATGCATCCCCCTTGTTATGATTCACTCCACACTCACCTCTATCGTGCCAGTATTGCCTTGCCGAACACTGCGTGGGCGACAGATGATCTCCTGACCAAAGAGACAGATGAGGAAAGATAGGCCTATTGTTGACCAGCCTCCCTCTTTCGCGTCGTCGATCCCACCCAATCAGTTTCGTATGTCTCTCGCCGTTTGCGATTAATCCTTTGTCCCCAATCCTCTTGCTCAATCTTGGCCGGCCTGTTGTCTCCTGGCCATATAACGCTGTTTTGCGATGATAGATGGGATGGGACGATGGGGAGTCGGATGTATTTTGTATATGGGATAGATGATGTGATAGATGCAAGCAAGGATTGACGATAGTGAAAAACGATTATTGATCTACGGATGTGAATGATTATGTGTGTGTGTATGGTGTACAAGGGAAAAGGCAAGGGGCAAAGTAAAGTGGGGTGTCGACAATGAGACTCGCTGTAAAGGGAAATCCCAGCCCATTACAAAGTGTTCCTAATGGTCATATGTCACAGACCTAATGAAGCCAACATTGAGCCCATTAGAATCCATTACAATCCGGAGGCTGCATTAGCATCCAGGGCTCCCATTAGGTTTAGGGATCCCCCGTCTTGAAGGCGGAAGGAGCAGGAACAAGGCAGCAAAGCAAGCTGAGCAATCTCTCGTAAGCTTGATTTGTCTTTCAGCATGGCAGCTGAATTTCAGTGATCTACAGGACAGTCTACATATTAAAGGGGGGAAACACCTGGGTGACAAACGAGAACGCCTCGAGAGTGCCGCCCTGTTTATGGGGAGTCAAACCACTCGTATCTTAAGCGACAGAGGAAGAGCAGTACAATACCGCCGACGCCACCTGATTGATGCCCAAGCAGAATCACCATGCTGCCAGTATGGACGGTTCGCAGATATCTGTGTGCCGTCCCCTCCATCCCCTCCATAGTGTTAAGCGCACTTTGCCAACCCAGCGCATGGTCAGGGATTTTGCTGTTGTCTTCTGCCGCCAATGCACTTACTCAATTGGGCAAGCAGGCGGATGTCGATCTCTTTTCGGAGTGAGGCTGGACCCTACATACGTGCCGGCTCAGGAAGCGATCCACGCCCAATCCGACGGTCAAAACCCTGTGGTGTCCTCCTTCTTACTTCTCTGTGTCTGTTGCATCCTGACGCGACGATCCCCTTCTTTTGCTGAATCTCACTGAGAAGAAAAAAAGCCATGAGCGCCGAGTGAAGAGAAGCAAAGCAGGCAGACTGCTGTTCAAGGTCAAGGGCAGGTGCAGCCTTCGAAACCTTTCGCCCAATCAGGCAAGTAGAAACCGAGGGAAGAGTTCTCCTCTGCAGCAGTCAGTTGGGAAGAAGGGGGACACGGCTTAAGGGTAGAATCTGGTCTGGTCAGATGCCGGCAACTTTAAATTCTCTTTTCTCTTTTCCCTTTAACTTGCATTGCTCTCTCGCTCACCCCTGCTTTTGTGCTTGCTTGCTTGCTTGAATGGTTTCTTTAGGCGGGAAATGAAACATCGCCGACTTAGACTTATGGGCTGGTTACATGCGCTTGCCGGAGCTCGTCGCCCGCCGGCCAGTGCCCGATTCCGACATGCGCGGCTTAACTCTATGGCTGTGTACCTACCTACCTGTGTAACTGGGATAACTCCCTCTTCATCATCACTCTTCTATCACAAAAGGCTGTCCTGTCCGCCTGAGGCGGTCACTGCCTACCTACTGTACCTACTGGAGACAATCGGGTTGTTTGGAGACGTCGCACCCTCCAGGACACTGATTCAGCGTCGTCCATTCTGGATATCCAATCCATGAAGCAACCCAATTCGATCAGCCCTCAGTCGTACTTGTGCTACATAGCTTGCGATCCCTTGCATACCCCAAGTTCCGGTAGAGAGTGGACAGAGTGGAACGGAACTGATCAATCAGAGGACCCCCGATAACTCACGGAGACCGCTCGCGTCGTTGCTGATATAATTGCACACTTGCAACTCTGTTCCGACGCACTGTCTCTGACCTTTTGTGCACGCCCCTCCGATTCCGCTGTTGTTACTGTTGTTAATGGCGATATTGACGATTCCGGGACCGGTACTAGTATACGCTTGTCCCCCGACTCCACTGCCGCCGTCGCCGCTTGCTGTTGCTGTTGCTGTTGCTGTTGCTGTTGCTGTTGATGCCTCGACCGGGGTAGTAGGAGTGGCTGGAGCGACCGGTCTCGAAGGTTGATTGTAGCCGCCACCATCACTATTGGCTATTACGTTCGTGTTAACAGACACATAAGGCTGAGAAGGTTCCGCCCCCTGCCCATTAGTGGAAGGAGAGGCCGAGTTGATGTTTCCCCCGCTCGGACCGATGACTGGCGATACCGACGACGACGACGACGACACCGCCGCCCCCGGCACCCCCGGTACACCGACCACAGGCCCATCCTTCCAAGGCGGCACCACCGTACCCGTAGGTCTCGGCCCATTGTACCCTCCGCCCGTGTGCAGCTTGGTACCTGGTACAGGTGAATAGGTATCAGGACCCGGGGCCGGTTCCCAAATTTGGTTGTCGACGATCTCGAGTCGGAACCCTGAGGGGTTATTACCGTTGTTCGAGAAGCAGTCCCCGTTTGGCATGAGCTTGAGGTAAGCGTCGACTGGGCGCCGCAGGAGCAAGCGAGCAAGCGAGCGCAACGTTGCGGAACGGTACAGCAAGAATCACGGCGATCCCAGTTGGTCAGTGCCTCGCTGTTGAAGTGAATACGACCTATTCTCGCGCATCACATCTCGTCCCAAGCTAAGAGGCTCAAGGCGGATAGGATGGAGAATGCACGTGCTCACCGCTCAGATCGAATTTGGCCTCGGTCGTACATGCTCCACAAGTACCCCAAACTACAAGAGGCTCGTCAAATACGACCTCCTGACCCTCCTGATAGATCTTGACCCTAGCGAACCGAGCGAGCCAGCGAGCGAGCGAGGATCAGCGAATTCCAAGGCCTTTAAGCATGGCATCATCTCTTTCAGGAAAACGACAAATCGTAATGGGGAGATGTCCACTGTATCAGTCAAAAGAAGTGATGGGTCTCCTTGCTCACTCTTTGCCGCACCAGGCGTTCATATCACCCTTCAAGAGCGTTTCGTTCAGTGCTATATACAGTAAATATAGGGCGTGACGTGGTGTGCCAAAGTGGCCGGACCCGTTTGTTTTTTTCCCTCCACGAGTCAGCGTTACGCAACCCTACTGTACCGCGAATATTCACCCGATCTTCCGCCGGTCTGTAACTCTTGTTCTCGGACCACAGTACAGGTGCTTCACTCGTCGATACAGTAGTACAGTATGTTCGTGCACTGGTACAGTATCAAATCGGCGCGAGAGGGCAACCTCGACCTCGACCTCAATCCTCATCTCACTCACCAACAATACGATTCGTATTCAGTTCCCCGATCGTCGGTCCGTTATTCTCGCAATTCGGAACGTTAGACAACGTCCCGTCGCCTCCGCCACCTCGGCCTGCACATCGACTGTTCGCGGCGTCTGTGTCGTAGAAGCTGTAGCACAGGGAAGTCGTATATCATAGCACGATCAGCACAAGGGAGGTTCTGCGCGGGATGCTGATGTTTTCTTTGGGACTGGGCCTTGAAGCAGCATACACTACACTGATGGTAGCGGAAGTTGATCGAGACGCTGCGAGCGCCACTCACAATGTGGCTGTCGAATCCTCGAGCACGAAAAGAGGATTGGAAGATCCCGCCACTGCGATCGTCGTCCTGGCCAGCAGGAAGAGGGAGAGCGCGGTCGAGAGGAGTGAGGTGCACGGCATTGCAAGTGTGGATTACCGGTAGAATGACAGAGAGGCTGGAGCGATGGATAGATGAATCGGGAGGTTGATGAGTGATCGATTACGAGTATGGATATAAGTAAAGGCGTCCCCTTCCCTACATCGACAGCTCTGATCGTGCGCTATCCCAGCGACGATTAATCAAGTCATCCCACCCAATCCTCTTCCACTCTGCATACTAGCAGAACATGTATGAAACGGCTCATTTTCTCCAACAGACTTATCTGAGGCCTGTCCACCTGCCTTCCGTTCATTACAGACATCCGTGGCCCATCGATCCCCCCTCATTCATTTTTGATTATTACGTGATCCGATCTCGTTCGGCCTGGGCGTTCTCACGATGGAAAGGGATACCCTCACTCACTCACGAGATGATGATGATCGCGGGTGAGTGACCGGTACCGCTAATCCCCTGTGACCCTCCTTTTAGACGCTCACAGAGCTCGGTGAAACCCCCTTTTGCGATAGGCGAACTGTCCTTTGTGATCAACGGATACAGTTGAGAGACGGATTGACCGAGGTCCAATTGCATGAAAAAGGCATATTCATTGGTATCTGTCCTATTGTCAGGGTAGAAGCTTTCGGCGCTTCCTTTCTGAGGTTGTTTCTTGAATCCTGTTCCTCCTGCTATTTGGGAACGGCCGCACTCCTAGACCGAGCTCATCCCCTACTCCATTGTAGCTTCGGCAACTGCCACTCGGTAGATCGTCTCACTGAATTCACCATACTACACGTTGTGGACTCTTCATACAAGCAGGCGGTCACTCGCAGCTCAGTACATACATGACATTCCTTACGGTGTCCCTTCCTCGCTACTGATCATGCCGAGCGCCTCTCTCCATGGCGTCCGGATAGCCCGTACATCCCGATAAGGCGTGGGATGCCAAGCCAAAAAAAAATGATCCCGACCAGGCTCGAACTGGCGACATTGGACTAAATACTTGTACAATCAAGCCGATTGCGTATTAGGTCCACATGATAACCAACTACATCACAGGACCAGCTGTTTTCCTGAAAACCCAAAACAAAAGACATATATATTGTTTTGTCGAACTCGCTTCTCCCTTGACGCGTGAGCATGAGCATGAAAACGAAGTCAAGACCGCCGTCCATCGTCTGATCCTCTGGAACTGAGTCATTGCGAGAACAAATCTCTTAGCTTGGTCATCTAAATGTCACGGCCGTACACTAATGGACAAGAACAGCTGCCACCTCTGGAAAGCTACCTAGCTATCGATTGCGAGATGGTAGGATGCGCATCGGGGCAAGCGCTAGCAAAGTGAGTGTGTCAGAGTATCAATAGGCTGTCGGGCGGATGGACGGACGGAATGGGAAAGGTATACTATGACTCTCTCACGTAGCGTATCGCGTGCACACTTGTCAATGGCACTGGGTGAGACTATGCTTGAGGGTCAGAGCCAGATGTTCGCAGTTTACGATTGTGTTGGACAACCTCAGATGCGATCCGATGAGCTATGAGCTGATCACAGGCTCTCTCCTCTGCTTCAACGGCTACTATTGACCATTATTGCCTGTACTCGTCGACAATGCACGACACCGGACTCTGTATGTCGATACTCACTCATAAAATTATGTCCATTTTCTTTGCGCGAACGGCTCGACGGATCGGCATTCCAGAGTCGGCATGGTGAACCATCGAGGCGAAGTGGTGCTCGAGTCATTTGTGTACGTCCACCCACAAAACGTATCGGACTATCGTACATCTAGTAAGTGAACAGCGCGCCTGCGTCGGGTCATATTCCACTTCCGCTGACCGGCTCGGTGTGCTGTGCTGAGCTGAGCTAATTTCACTCCACCATCATACCAATGGGTTCTTCTCTCTCTCCATTTGAGGGGACCGAAGGCCTTGTGCTGATTATCATGATTGGATACGTACGACACGTATAGGCAGTGGAATCAAGCCTGGTGATCTCGAAGGAGGTGAGTTCATTGACTGTCTCATGCGTAAGGCTGCATCACCACAATCAGCGGCTTCTTGGCCTATGACATGATGCACGACCCGTTCATGATCCCTTTCATTCCTTCGTTCGGACTATCATCGTGTGTTCATGTGAAAAAAAAAAAAGCCGAGAGCCGAGAAGAATGCTAATTCTATCGATTTCAATCGTGAATGCGAAACTCAATGAAGCTCCTACATTCGAGCAGATTATCCCTCAGATCAAAGAGATCATCAAGGATAAAATCCTAGTCGGACACGCTTTGTTCAATGATCTAGCTGTGAGTGCGTGCCGATCTGAAATCTATCTAGCTTTTCTCTCATAGTGATCCCGCAAACTTCATACTCTGCATTTACCACAAAGTCCGACTGACAAGACAAGGCGGAGGGGAGGAACCACGATTCTGCTTCGAGAACGAGAGCGATCCACTGATTGACTCCTACACCGCTTTCAATAGGCAATCAAGTACAGACAGCCGTACGAATCGTTCCGCGATACCGCCATATACCTGCCCCTACGCCAACTCATGGGCGTCACCAGGGACGGAGAATGCCCAAGCTTGAAGAAGCTCTCGAAGGAAGTCTTGGGTGTCGATATCCAAGCCAATGGAGGCAAAGGTCATGATCCGGTGAGTAGCCTTCTTGCTGTAGAATGACTTCATTGTCATCCGCCATGTCACTCGTCGGAAGCACTGCAATACGAGTTGGTCACCCCATTAAACACTATCCTACGGTTCTATTCCCTCACGCGTTCTCGTCTGATATATCCTCGGTGATGTATATCTTGCCATCTCATGCGCTATTGCGATCGCCCAGATTGAAGACGCCCGCACAACCATGTCAATCTTCCTCTCCGTGCGAGACGCGTATGAGACTTCCCTGCTGAGAAACGAGGACGTCATTTCGGGTATCCCACCGTGAGTCGTACGAGTCTGCTCACAACACTGCAGGATCGCCCCCCATCGTGCTTGGGGAATGCTTATGTCTCTAATGATATGTGGCGTCAATGCTGAGGCCGAGGTTGAGGCTGACGTCGGATCGTATGATTGTTCATATGTCACTTCTTCGTGGTTTCGCTGGAATGACGAGCAGGGCATACGAGAAATGTTTTTGGTGATCCCTACATCCGGCGAGATGACGAACGACACGACAAGATATGGCACGAGAGACGAAACGGCAAGATATGAAATGGCAAGATATGAGATAGCATGAGATCTTGTTATAGGACACAATGATCTATCCGACGCAGATTAAATGATACAGAAATATACGATACTACACTTCACGATACGACATGATACGCTACCATACGAAAAGAGCAGTAGACTATACGACCAATCCACGGACAATCAATCATACGATGAGTACAACACGACACGACTCAGAGCTATATCATACTCATACGATACCTAACACAACGACATCTTCAATAGACGGAAATGAAGTAGAAGGAAGGGGTCGAGATATGTTGGGTAAGGTCAGGCTCATACCTTGTCTTACGGACACAGATACACACAGCGCGAAAGCGATCAGAGTAGAGTACACGACGTTGAGCGAGTCCATATATGCTCTAACTCTATCCTAGTGCATAGTATCTATCGTATATGTATACTCGATCACGATAACCTTGTGGCGTGCAGTATGATGGACTTGATCCGAGCTGCCAATGAAGCAGTAAGAAAATCATTCACCTCGCATATAGTGCAGCGTGGACTGATCTACCTATTCCAATATCGTAGGCCTGCGACGTCTGTGTTGACGAAGTCCGAATTCTCCACTGACGATGTGCGCTCGCATCCAGCAAACACCCACTCGCGGTCGGAATGACGATGTTCAAGCGCATGATGATCATCAAGAAACAGAATAAGGGGTATCCATGAGCCATAAAAACGTGTAGATGTTTGTTTGTGTGTCTGTCATTGATCATCGAGGTTTTGCCTTCCCCTCCACCTCGTTCGTACTCTTTGGATGAAATAGAGATAGATGGGAAACTGATTACAACTAGGTTTCCTACCACCTCTCTCCTCCTCTCGACCTTCCGTCGATCCACCCCATCTACTGTCTACTTTGCCTGAACGCGGTCGATCGCTCGTCAGGTCCACCACTCTTCTGACGAGACGCTTCTTCTCCTTCTATCTGGCCATCTCCCAGGAACTTGCTCTCTCACCTCAGACACAAAGCCTTCTTCTATTCCCTCTCCACGGCGTTCCAGCTCTTGCCCTTGCACATTTAATCATTTAGAAGCCAGCAGCACCGGGAGCCTTGTCGCCCTCTCTTCGGAGCGCGAGCAGGATCTCCTTCATCCTCGCAAGGTCTGAGCCGCCGGGTACAGAAGGTCGGATAGTCTTGGACTCTGCACAAAGTTCATTGTTCGCAATTAGAACAGCGTCAAGAGCGCCCAAGGTCAGATATCGTGCGTCTCAAGTAGGCTAAAGTAAGATGCGTTCAAAGGGTCGTTGCGATGCAAGATCGTGAGATACTTCGAGATAGAAAACGATGCACTCACGAGAGTTCTCAAGCGAGATGAGGTCTGAGATTCGTTCCCAGGCTGTGCCCTTGGCAATACCTTCGTTGAGCTTTTCGAGGAAGGCAGCTTCACTCTCCCTGAGAACGCAGCGATGTAACGGTCAGCAATCATCTACGATCATGCGAGCATTTTGTCATACCAGATTGTCAATTTGGCTTGTCAATTTGGGATGTAGCCCTTTTGCGCATATACACTCAAAGCGGTTGGATACCTTCAGGATGTAACGATCAGACCAAACGGAACACCCACTTGTTCTCCCGGATGTTCCTCTCCTTCATCTTGTTGTAATCCTCATAGAACTGATCAATCGCCTTCTCCGCCTTGTTGCTCATCTCATCCCTCCTCTCCTTGTCGGCTTGATCCCTCTTCTTGATCTCCTCGGCCTGCTTCTCTCTCCAAGCTCGAATGGGCTCGGTGTCTTCTTCGGCTGAAGGCAGGATGTTGTTGAACTCGGGAGGAGGGAGGATCGACTGGGCTGATCGGGGTTTGGGAGCTGCCGTTGGAGGGTAAGGGGAAGATCCGTAGGGCTGAGGAGAAAGAGCGTTGAAGATGGGTTTGGGGGGCTGTGCGAGACGGAGTTGAATGAAAGAAAGTGCGAATCACGCGTAAGAGAAGTCAGGGTGGGTTCCGATTATCGAGCCGGGAAAACAGAGTCAAGGTAGCGCGAGTCAGACGAACGGCATTCGGTTAGCAGGAAGAGGAGGGATACGACAAAACAAGGTCAGCATCAAGTGTGAAGTGGTCGTCCAAATGCCCTAACTTGAGAGCATAACAGGGGGCCTTGAAGGCCAGAACCTGCTCGAACAGCACAGTACTCACAGCCTCATAGCCAACCTCGTTACTCAGATCAGGGAATTGGTTCTCAAATTGAGCTCTGTCCTCATCCTCTCCCGTACCGGCAACGCCAGTGATCCTGACTTCGCTCGAGCCGGCGTTACCTGAGTCCAATGAAGGAAAGGCGTCAATACCTTGAGGTTGAGGGGACGGTTGCTTGGCAGGTGCAGCGGGTGCGGGGGAGTCTGCGGGCAGCCGACACGAAATTCAGTACGGAACATTTCCTGCTGTTACGGATCGTGCAAGCAAGAACGAAGAAGGGGTTCTAACCCTGGACATGGTCCTGTCTAGGTAGGAGTACTTCAACTCACCAAAGTCGGGGAAAGCATTCACACCTGATGGAGCTGAAGGAGCAGTTCCAGACGCGAAGAAATCGGCGTCGTCGCCTGAAAACACGAACAGGATACTTAGCATCTCACTTGGACGGCGAGCAGTAAGGTTCAGGTATAAACGGGGCTGCAAGTAGGAAGAAGTACAAATTGCACATGATCGTCACCGGTGCTTTGCTCTCCCGCGAATTGATCAGGCGAGATCAAAAACGTTCATCGAAATCGATCCGTTAACTCACCCAAAGCAGCCTTCTCACGGGCAAGGAAATCGGCCATAGGATCGTCTGACATTGTTGCTGAAGGTGTGTATAGGTGAGCGATACGTGGTGCAAAGAAGGAGAGGTTGAGACCGTAAGCTGAAGAAGGAAGGGAGGAGGAATGCTTTCACCTCGAGCTTGTCTGTCAACCGTTGTTATCGTTGTGGTCGTGGTTGCGATTGATTGACGCGGTGCGTAGGTGGGTGTGGGTGTGACATGACATGACGTGGTCGCCACGAGGCACAAAAGAGCTCGAGCGGAATCAGATGTCGGTGATACCGGTGATATCGGTGATACCGATGGATGTGGCAGAGTGTCCTGCAGAGTCGCGAGCGCGGGTGGAGGAAGACCACTGGGTCAATTGACACAACTCGGGTGTAAGCCATGTAAGACGCGTTTGGTAGAAGCCATTTCATTTCAGAACATTACTCAAACCCAACGTCCACCCACATCTGACTAGTCTCTCAGGTCAAGACTGACCCATCATACCCAGAGCGTGAGCGATGCCGACACACGAAGTATGCTAGGCATGCTCACGTTGCAGCATGCAAAACGATAGCGCCGCCGCCGCCAAACCACCGCCGGTCTACCCTCACGCTTGGAGGGAGATCATCAGCGGTTCGATCGAGGAAAATTTCGGTGAGTGCTATCTGGTACACCATCAGACATCCGCCATGTCGTACCTTCCCGCCTCGCTCCCTCTCTACTGGCTATGTGTGGCTCCAGACTACACCCTCGCTAATCAGATTAGTTCCCTGTCATGGCTGGATACAGCGTCCATCGCCCAGGGCACTCTGAACAACCTGATTACACCCGATTTCGTCCCGCCTCCGTGAGTGCACTTCGCGTCGATAGTATAGTCAGCTAGCATGTTCATACTGTGGAAGGACGTACAATAGCTGACACATGTAGCCTTCTCACTTGTCACCAATATAGCGAACACATCCAGTTCCTCCTATATCTGGTCCTCAACCCGTCAGCATGCAACGCTGCCACACCTGAACAACCTCTCGCCCTTCTATCAAGACTCCTCTCCACGCATGTTCCGTCCTCCTTCGCTCACAATATCCCTTATCACCCTTCGACAGCATCACACGACTTGCGCAAGAGCAACGATGTCGATCCTCCGTATCTCGATTGGGATTACAGGAGGTCCGAGTTGCACAAGGCTGTATGGAGGTGTATGAGGAAATGCAAAGATGGAGCCGTTTGGGAATTGCTCTGGATCGAGGATAGCATGAAGCGAAGCGCGGACAGGGGCGAGAGGAAGCGGAAGAGGACGAGCAGGGTGGTCCAGGACGAAGAGGACGACGATGATGAAGAGGGCAAAGATGGCAAGTTCGTCTCGGAAGGAGGGTGGGACCTGCTTGAGTGGCTGGTCGACATGTGGGAGGTAGATCGATCGCTACAACAGGACCGTGAGTATGGTTAAGCCCTGGACGGGTCGCTAAACGGTTTACACGAACTCACTGTGCGACACTCCTCTTAGTGCCATACTCGCCAGTCTTCTTGAAACAGATCCCAAGGCCATACGGCGATCTTCAGCGGAACGACGCGGCTGCTATACTTTCCATCGTCAAGTGCGCTTACAGCCCAACGTCATCGTCGATACACCCCGAAGTTGGTAGCAGAAGAAAGGTTGATGATCGAAGACGTAAAAGTATAGCAGCAAGACTGCTTTGCCTAGTGGGTACAACCATTTCCCGTCAGACACCCTCAGGCGGATACCCTTTTTATTCTTGCTCAGAGACAAGAGAAGGTCTAGACAGATAATGGTTCGAAGCTGACTACGCAACGTCCGTCTATCTCCTGCTACCCTTCTCACATTCCTTATAACCTCGATATGATGTCCCTTCAGCTTCTCGACACCGTCCAGCGGCCGTTATCCTCGGATATTAGGTCCAAGACCCAATCGCAAACACCTTTTCACCCCGCCTCACTCGCTTCTTCGCTAGTCCATCTCTTCAGATCACTCCCTACCCAGAGCTTGCTGGACCTCGTCAGGTCCGTCCGGGAGATCGAAGATCGGGCCAAGCCTGGATGGATCACTGAGCGGGAGCGGGGCGCCGGGGGGGATAGAAGGGCTGTAAGAAAGGACAGGGACTCGAGTCGAGCCCTCGCCCATATCATCACTCTGTGCATGGAAGACTTGGTCGGCATCAGAGCCAGCAAAAATGCACAGCGCCGAAAGCTTGCAACGTCTCTTAAGCAGCGGCAACAGCGTCAGCAACGGTCGCATTTCATACAAGGGAACGAGAGCGATAAAACTCATTCCTTGGAGCAAGGCGATTTCATCAATCCCGGATATCTCGATTTACCAACGATAAACTACCTGTATCGAGGCATCTTACCCTTATGTCTCCCTGCGCCAGACTCGCCATCGAGTCGCGACAACGCACCATTCTTGGAGACTCTGAAAAGACTGATACAACTCAAGTTGGCTCTGCTCAGTATCTGCATCCCACCTCGTACTCGAGCTCGGCCTCTATCTCCGACTGAAACGAAAGTGAAAACGAACGGTTCACCAGCGCATCAGTCTCGGGAACAAACCTCTCAGCAAGAAGCCGAACATACCCTTCTTGGTCTCGGCGGTAGTGGGAATGATGAGGGTTATGGTGGTTGTGACGACGACCAAGCCAATACTGGTGTGGGGGTAGGAAGGTACACCATGGATAAGAAAGAGTATGACGACCTGCAATGTCAGTTGGCGGACGATCATGAATGGTGGACCGAAATCGAGCGGAGTGTGAGCCTAACTCTGGATCCGGTGGATGGGCAGCCTGACGACGCTATCAATGAGCGTGACGAGGCACAGGAAAAGGAGGGGAATAAGAACGACGAGGAAGGCGGAGTGAGACAAATGCAGTTGGACCTGTTAGTTGAATTGTTGAAACGGTCCATCAAAGCATCCCTCTCATTTTGATGAGATATGTGAGTGTTACCACTCATCAAGCAGTTCCAGGAGCAGAGAATGGTGCGACTTCTCCGCGATAACCCGTACACATTCACGGCCAACCGATTATTCAGGTCTGTCTCTTGGGAAAGAGGAAGATACTACGTGTAATTTGATAGATTGTTCTGTTTTTCCCCCATATTGTAGTATAAGCTGTTGTACTGTTGTACTGACTGTATCCTTATCAATCGATAATTCCTGGCATGGAGAGGTCCTAGCTTCACTTTCGATATGCACATCCTCTGACCACTTCCTTATGTCCTGTACTCGAGGAGGTATGATGTCCACATGTATCCACTGTGATACAGCAAGATCTGACTTCTCGGGTTCGTGTGCATACATTTTGCATGTATATAGATATATATAAACAGGATGATAATGCGCTGGTTTAGCTATAATCCCTCGCTCACGACACTGTCATTCACTTTGCAGTTTTGTCTGCTCGCTCATCCCATCGCACCGCACCGCACTTCGCGATCATGATCATGATCATGATCATAACTACGGGTCCACCGTCCATTTAGACCTCCATCTCGCATCTCTGACTCCACCTCTCCGCTTCGTAGACGTGCTCGCAATCACATATATAGCCGCAGCCGATCATCGATTGCCCATCATTCTCAATCGGTCAGGATGTATACCAGGCGCCGCGCCACCGCCACCGCCGGCGCCAGCCGGGGGCGCGGCAGCTTGTGTGAAGGCAGGAGGAGGTGCTGATGCCAGACCACCGGTCGGAGGCGCTGGCGAGTTCTGGATGGAGATCGGCGGAGGTCGGAAAGGAAGTCCATTCGGTCCCGCGCCCGCGCCTGCACCTGGGAATCCAGGTGGGAAAGAAGGTGGTGTACCGTTTCCATTGACTCCTGCACCTACACCTGGAGGTGGGAACGGAGGTGTACCCATATTGTTGGGAGGGAATCCGCCGTTTTGGTGCTGAGGTGGGAAAGGAGGTCTGAAAGGAGGAGCAGGTCCACCGCCGTTGGGTGGTCCGTTATGGTTGAAAGATTGGTTCTGTGGAGGGAAGGGAGGACCTCCTTGTCCGCCTGGTGGGGGATATGAGTTAAAGCCGCCTTTGAGAGATCGGACAAATCGGGAAGAGGAGAAAAGAGCAGAGACGAATTATCAGCTCAAAAGCTCATCATTGTGGGGGAATCGTCGGCTCAATCTCCCTCGCCGGCATTGCTGGAGACTCCAGGTCCAAGAAGATAGAGCAGATCAGTAGCCTGCTTCTCAAGTCGTCTCTTCCGATGTATTTCTCGGAGGAGGCTGTCTGCGACTCTATCTAAGCCCTTCCCTAAGACACGCTGCCATTCTCTCCATACTTCATTCAACCTTCCACCAGATCCGATCTAATTCCTGACTTCACCCAACCCCCCCGCACGTCGTGAACTTCTCGTTCACCCAAGGCTTGATCCTCTTTTCACTTTTCCCAGCCAGAAATACTATCTCAAGGTTGTTATCTGCCAGCCCACACACTCACCAGGCTGCGTAGTCATGGGGTTCATGAACCCAGCCCCGAGCCTCATCGAGGGCGCCATCATCATCTGGTTCCTCCCTCCGCCCGTCTCATGACTCTGGATGATCTGATCGATGATGTTCTGAGCCTTGTCGTGGTTCAGACTCGCAAAGTAATCTCGGACGTTGGCAATGTGGTTTCGACCGGTGTTGTGCGCCTTTCGGGCGTTCATCGAGTCGTGCGTCAAGTAGCTGTGTCGGTATAGTGTGCGGCGTGTGGGTATGATCGAGCGACAGTGATATGCGAGAGAGTAAACCAGGATGGGGCGTTGGCAGTCACATTCAGACGGAAAAGGGGGAGTGAAACAAGTATCAGCTGCTATCCCTTCCGCATTGTTCCCCTTTTTTCGTGTCCCATTATTTCTTGATGATAATCGGATCACAGGATCTATCTGCGACGACAAGGGGGTTGGTCCGCTGCCAATCAACGCCCGAGCGTTATCTTGTCCGAATCTTTCCTCGAACTCCCCTCTCACACCGCGTGTGTCGAGTGTCGTAACTGCCTCAGTCCTCCATCATTGCTCGCGTCATAAGTTGGCAGCCGGAACTCAAGTCGTTCGCCCTGCCCTACGAAGCGCCCTATATCCCTGCTGCCATCTAAGAGCAATTCCACCGCCCAACATGTCCAAGCTTGATACGCCAGATCTGCACATCTCAAGACCCGTTCTCTATCGCGTCCCCTTGTCTTGCCATTCGCCAAGACACCGCGATCAGTCCACAGACCACGCACGCAGCCCCCAAGGTCCAGAGAACAATGTACCCTTATGATAAGGGATAGATCATTATTTCGACACGAAGACACGCTGAATCACTCACATATCGCAGTAATCACAGTAATATTTCCCCATCTTGATTAATGTATCTGTTTCTGTTTCTGTTTCTGGTTCTACGTCCTTGTCCTCCTTATCCTACCCTTTTTGATCTGTGACTTGTTCGACGCCTGGTGACTGTCTTCTCTTCTTCTGCGACTACGCAAGCTGATTGAATTCGATCTGATCCAATTCGGTTCGGTCAGATTCGGGTAGAAGGGAAGAGTTGGTCCTTGTTCGAGCTCCGATAGTCTATGGGCCACTTGATGAAACGTCCTCAACTCTAGTTTCTCTGTAGCCAGATAGATCAAAAGCTCTTTCGGTAGGATTGGGGAGTGAAGCTCTCAAGTCAACGTTCGTTGGATATCTTCTTTTCGAACAGAGTTTAGACTTGGCAGCGTTGCGTTTTCGTTCTTTTTCTTCCTTTCGTGAGACGTTGTCTTCCCTTCGAGAACGTCCTCGGTTCGGCGGAGAGGTGTGAGGCGTGTACAGTATATCAAACTTACGAAGTACGATGATGGTTTTTTGATGACAACGACGACTATGCGAAGACGACAGACAGTGGGGATCATGTAGAGAGGAAGAGTGAATAGAGCTGAGGAAGAAGTGTAACACAAGATATCCGTTGTGATGTGATGCGCGCCTAACAGTGCCCACACAGCGATCGAAGTGGCACCACGCGCCTACAATGTCGCCCACTGCCTAGCAAGCGTGGCAGCGCATACGCCTGTTACCTGATACAGTCAGACGACTGGATATACTGTACATTGCATAAGGTTTCGTATGAACATTGAATTCGTGATAGTCATCCACATTCTTTGCATAAACAAAGTGTAGTCCCGGTACGGGATAGTCATATCAAACTACTGTTCGCAGGTCGGATGGAAGCCTCGATCGTGGCCGAGGAGGATACAGCGTCTGTGAACGTTGGATACAGTCGTCATACATGAACAGAGGAACGAGGAAGGTAATTTTGTCGTGGTTATCGCTATGAATACACGAGAATATCGTTGAGCTATCATACGTTGCAAGGGCGGTCTTACGCTTATCGCCCCGCCCGAGTCGGTTATCGTGAATCGTTTCGTGTTGAATCGTAACATTAGGGGAAACGTTTGCCAAAGAGTTGGCTCTTGTCATTCTTCCCCTCGGGGCGTCGAATTCCACTAGGCCATTGTGTCGACCTTTGCACTTCACCTCTCGCGCTGTTCCTTATCGTATCGTGTCTTGTCCCTGGGTCCACTCCACGGCTCTTATACTCAAACGGATAGCTTGTCAAAGTCTTTCGGGATTTGCCAGCCCTGTTTTCGCAGTATACCACAGGTCAGCGTTGGTTGTGCTTTTGAGGAGTACGGTAACATATACAGTCATGATTGTACAGAACCCACTCACATGTGCCTTTGCTACGCGCTTGAACGCATCAATGGCTTCTCGCATAGAGTATGGACGATCCCACAGTCCAGGATCTAGCTTCGCAGGCGGTGTTGCCTCAGTCATGTTTGTCTGCCAGTATAACGAAAGCCACCGCCGCTACCCCCATCAGCTGCTACCACGCTTACCCTACTCACCGGAGTCGGTCGCGAAACTATCGAACTCACCATTACCTCTCTGACAACGCTCTCGACGTTGAAAGCAGGGTTCCACCCAGTTCCCGTCATAAGCTCGTTGCACACACTTCCACCGCCGGTGATATTGCCTCCACCACCGCTCGTGAACGGTAACATCCTCGGGTGAAGAATACGCATGAAAGGGGGAGAGTGCGGGAACGTAGCTGGGAAGCGAAGCTCGGCAATAATGGAGTTGAGCTTATGCGACTTCATCTGAGAGAAGAGGTGCGAGTCGGGAGGAAAGGTGTGTAGCTCGAGCAACCAACAGTAGAGGCTACAGTGTGAAATGGCAGCAGATTACACACAGATGTCAGCTTCAACTCCCCTCGTTTACAGAGTAACAGGCGGTGCACAAGTTTCCAAGATACCGCTTGACGCAAGGCAGCGAACCTAAGACACTTACTTATCGCTATCGGGATTAACATAAAATGGCAGTTCTCCAGCCTCCTGAGTCTTGAGCAGAGCCTTCCACTCCTTCGCCAGGGTTTTTGATGCCACGACTGAATTCTCGCTCGGCGGAGGCAACAGCTCGATCCTATCGAATCTCGCTTGTGGAGAAGGTACAAACGCAGGCAGTATTTTCTTATTCGGCTGCATGTTCGTCTTCCCTGCGCTGGAACCGTTGAAGACGTTTGAGCTCTGCTGTCGTGATGGCGGATGGTTGACGATAGCTTGATCGGCTGGGTCGTCGGGATCGTCGTCTACGAAAGTGGTCCGAGTGAGTTTCTCTGGCATCCTCTGCATGAGAAAAAGCATGTATAGCGCATTGATCAGCTTGCTGAACCACGCAAAATACGACAAGACAATGAGGTTCTGGAAAATGGAGCAAGGCTAGGACGAATGAAAATGATACTCACAACTTCGAGGGGCATATAATACCACTTTGGCTTTAGCTTCAGACTAGGATCATGTTTGAACAGCTCTCCTTCCTTTTCATTCGACGTAATCGACTTTTTGCCATTTTTGGCCTTGCCTACTCCAAGAGTGGTCATAAGGGACGAGAGTGGGCCTTGCGATGTAATAGCGGTTGACGCTGATGCTTGTCGTTGGGATTGGGCCAGAGGTCCGTCCGCTTTCGGTTCATCTGATTTGCTCGACTCCTCTGCGGCAAGTGGTGTTGTCCCCTGAACTAGAAGGAGGAATGGCTTGATCTGCTTTGTGTTGTTGACTACAGCAGGCGTTTAGCATGCCATTCGCACATAGCAGGAGCTGGCTGGTCCAGTAAGCGGTCGATGCTACTCACCAACGTAGTAAGGATTGGACGAGACAAAAGTATCCGGTACGTTCACTGTATATGTACGCAATTTTGCCCTTGAACGATGGGGTCATAGCTGATAGGTCAAGCGAAGAACAACGACAACGGGACCTACCAAGCTCAACCAGTGCAGCCGCCTTAATGACCTTGAAGTCTGCGTTGTCCCTCGGTGTCATATTTTGCGTCGCATAAGATCCCATAGACGTAGCCGAGTCCGAGGCAAAATACACCCCGTTGCCGTAAGCCTTAATCGTGTGAAAACAGCTGTGATCAGCCTTGCTCACAACAGGACTAGACCAGGAATGAGGCTTACAGAATAGGCGTTTCGCTTGAATGGGATGGAAGGAAGGCCAACTTACTCTACCATTGGCTTGATCAGTGAAATCGAGTCCCTTCCGTAGGATGTTGTGCCATCGCTCTGCGTGGGAACCTATGGACATCCGTTATGAGTGAGCATCACTGCTCACACAACGTCCCATAATCAATCCACCCACCGTGGAAAGCCATGAGTGTAGGATACTTCTTGCAGTTCTTGTTTCGAGCCTGAGCCAGCTCTATCTCCCTTCTGAAGCTGTTCTCTTGCTCGGGAGACCCTACAACAAAGGTGAACTGCTTGATCTCGCCAGAAGGCATCCCGCCATGATAGTAAGACCAATTGAGCGCAGAGCCTGCCGGAGCAGCGTTATCTGCTGTTTCCTTGTCCCCATTGACATGCTGAACGCCCTCTCCAGGCTTGGCTTCTTTGAGGTATGCTCGACACGAGCCGACTACCCATCGGAGGACGCCAATAGACCCGGATGGTACGTCGATTAATTTGAGCTTGTTCCCTTTGAGCAGATGGGTTCTGATATCGGACACGCTAGGCAGCTGGTCGATCAACCATACCAGGGCTCGCCTTCCGTCGGGCTCGGACAAGGTATCGATGAGTTTGGTTTCCGAGTGAGTGAATTCGGCAGGGACCTCGATGCTGCGTCGGCGATCATGACATGAGTCGGTAATCCAGAGAGAATCGTTAGGGCACGGAGGGATACACTCACTGAAGATGGAGAGGTAGTTCCATTCTTGTCCGACCACTAGCGGCGGAATGAGCGAACGACAAGAGGATGTCGACCACGCTTGGATGCGTGATGATGGTATGCTCGACAGAAGGTCCCAGCCCTAGACTCATGAATCCGTACAGACAAAGGGCCTTGTCACAGACATAAGGCCTGAGCGAGGGTAGAGAGACTTGCAAGCCGCAGTTCTGATCCACTATTGTCAGCAAAATATGATGAGGCGGACCATAAAGACTCACTAGACAATAGTTCGGCGCATTCACAAACCTCCTCAAAGTCCACCAGAAGGCACAGAGCGGGATATTGTCACTTAGGCCCTGCTCGACTGGATCATGCTTTGCTAATACGCCGGCAACTGGCTCTGGCACTTGCCCCTCGTGAAAAACTCTCCGAGTCATTTCGTCGTCCATGCCAATTTGATCACTAGTAGCCCAATCGAGGGCGAGAGAGGTTCGCAGCTTGTAGCACTTTGAGAAGGACTTGAGGTAGTTGAGCAGAGGAGCAGCCAAGTAAAAGCTCGATGCGCCGTGGTCACGAGTAATGGCCACAGTCTCTTCCAAAGAGGGTTTGTCTGACAGTGTGATATAGCGGGGTCTCTTAGTCTCATAGATTCAACCGTCTCGTGAGGTGGATTGTTTCAACTCACAGTCCGAATGGAAACAGCACCAGTAACCCATTTGATCCAACTGAGGCGGATAGGAGTTCACACCCATTAGGAGAACAAGTCTTTTGTCGTTCTTCCATGCCTCCACCAGGCCATCGTCCCACATGCCAAGGACATTTGGGTCGATGGGCAAGTTCTTCAACGGTATGGAATATGAGATCACCTGTGCCATTGATGTCAGCCATAGACGGTCTCGATATATCAACAAAACTGAACTTACCCAGAAATCTGATACTTGGGTGAACCCTGGTCGATAGCCTCGCTTCTTCGCTTGAAGGAAGTGTCTACCCAAACAATGTAAATCAGCGGCTGTGAGATTATAACGGGAAAATCTTCTTGAGCTACATCTGGAGACTCACTGTCTAAGAAGATCACGGTCGAACGGCCGCTCGAAAGCTGTTCCAGGAGTCGGCCCGAGACTGCCTGACCCGTCCGCCCAAGGGTCTGCCCCGTCTAACTCGGTGTCGGTATCTGCATCGCCCTCTATACCGTCTGCCAGGCCGGGCGCGGTACCTCCATCGGCTTCGTCATCCCCCTGCAGCGAGCTCAGGATCTTCTGAAAAAGGGAAGGAATGTCCAGGTCGTATATGTTCTCGAAGCGAGAGAACGTAGTTGAAGCTCGTTTAGGGAGCTTTGAGGGGCTGCAGCAGATCACCTTGTATGACGCAGGATATGTATTCAGGCCTGGAGAGATAAGTCAGCCTGAACGTGGACGAGATTGGCCGCATGGTCCGAATGTATTGTAGAACCTTACTTTGAAAATACATCTCCAGCTGCAACTTGTTCTCTTTTCCGTCTATGTCCTCGTATCCGAGTTTCAATGATATCGATTGGTCGGCATCGCCTAAGGATAAGCCTGTGGCAGGGTTTCATGCCTCTCGTCAGCCAAGCTCGCATCAGCAGACAGAATCTGCGGGATAACAACTTACTATCAATAGTCCCTTCCATGCCCGCGTAACCCTCCAACGTTCCACCCGAACCCCATTTTTTCTTTGCAAGCTCAAAGTCGCTCTTCCATCCTTCGCTCCCGAAGCTGACTCCAGTGCCATATCCCTTGGGCACTGGTGAATCAGTCCGAACCCTCTTCTTGGCTGGTCCATCATCGAGCAACGAGGCAGCAACCGCAGCTTGGATCTCGTCATCCATGCCGAAGTCACCTTCCGAGTCCGAATCGTAAACGATAATGACTTCAGGTTCAGGCTCGGGCATGATGGTTATCCCTCAACAAGGTGTGATAAGAAGTGACAATCAGATAGACTGGGACTACTTCAATTAAGAGCCAGTCTGAAGCAAACAAGACCCGCTTGAATCGCCTCGAAGGGTCTTGAGAAGGAATTGAGCTGACTTGCCAGAGGACCGAAAGCTATCTTGCCGTCGATCCAGTGAGTGGTGCAATAAAGGGAGACGGGAGATACTTGAAGAAGGACGGAAGCCTCTTGTGGTGCGCTGAAGGCCCGCATGTGTATCAGGATGATGGATGTTTGGAAGAGAGAAGCGATTGCAAGAAGGAAGGTTCAACTGGTCTCATTCTCCTTGTTACAGTTGTACACACTGGTTGACTCTACATTGATCCACGTGTGGGGTAAACCTATGCATAATGCCCAGTCTGACGCGCTAAAATGCGGGGTACAAGAAACCACGTGTCTGGTTTCCTGCCATCACGCTCACGGCTTACATAATGGGGAGTGCTGACCGTCATAACCGAACGGTGACAGACGAGAAAGATGAACAACCTTCGACGGTTCTCGCGCTACGTTTGTTGCCTTCGCTCTTCTCTTCCAGCGATTCTCGTTCGTCTCATCTAGCCTCTCCAGTAGTAGCAGAATACGACTCATCATCATGGTTGCCGACACTATCCATGTACACTCTCATCTCGCCGGGCACCCTTCGTACCATATTTTGGGCCATGAAATCGGTGAGTTTCCGAAATGTAATCTGCTTACCATATCTTCATGGCCTGACGTCAGCTGACCTTCTGATCTGGATAACATAGTCCTTGACGTGCCGATCACAGCTTTGATTCTGTCGGCTATCGGAGCGGCCTTCCTCCTTCGATACACCCTTTCCATCTTCCGACTTGCCCTCGAATTGGCTGTCCTCCCAGGGAAAGACGTGAGCTTCCGTCTCTATATCGTCTTTATACTCTGTGTGGACGTAGGATCGGTCAGCTCATCGATATTTATCCTCCTGACGTGATCTGTCAACAGGTGAAATCGTTGCAATCTCGTCAAGGCGGTACTTGGGCCTTAGTCACTGGTTGTACATCCGGTATCGGCCTCGAGTTTGCCCGTCAGCTGGCCAAGAGGAAGTTCAACGTCATCCTCATCGGAAGGAGAAAGCACGCCCTCGACGAGGTCGCTCAGGAGCTTGGTAAGCTCTCTCTTGCTTCCTTAATCATAGCTCCACTCCTCTCAGATCCGGCGCATCCACATCGAGCTCGGCTAACGGGCGGTTTTGGATTGTGATGTGTTTGTAACGTAGAGAGCAAGTTCGGCGTCCAGACCAAGTCTGTTGTCGTGGACGTTGCCGCTCCCGGCTCTGCTCGAGACGAGGCTCTCTCTCAAATCGAACTTCTTGCCAAAGACCTCGACCTCGGCGTGTTGAGTGAGTCAACACACACCCTGAGTCTCCGTCGGAGCGCGAAGCGGTAACAACTGACGCATGGACGATCTTTGTCTAGTCAACAACGTCGGTGCTTCGCACAATATGCCTGTTGCTTTTGCCGAGACTGAGCGAAGCGAGATGAACCAGATCATCGAGACGGTGAGCGCGAGCCCTCAAGCACTCGACTATATAACACTGGGCCGACTCAAATTTTTCGTCATGACTCTTCTTGACCTATAGCCTATACAAGTGCTGATAGCGGATCTTAGAACGTCGCCTGGACCCTCCTCCTTACCCGCGCCGTCATCCCATCTATGATCGCCCGTTCGTCTGCTGGCGGTAAAGCTCGAGGTCCCAAATCGCTCATCATGACTATCGGTTCTCTCTCTGGGCGAATCCCTTCGCCATTACTCGCTACCTACTCTGGTACCAAGGCTGCGTTGTCTACCTGGACCAAGGCGCTCGCCGAGGAGGTCAAACCTCAGGGCGTTGTCGTTGAACTCGTCCAGGCTGCGTTCGTGGTGAGTGACGGCAGGAATCCCTGGTTGTGGCAGACCCTTCATATCCTAGCTGTGTTACTGTACCATTCTCACCCATTGCAATCTCGTTCTTCATGCTCCTGTGGCTCCTGTGCGATCACCTTTTCGCCATTTACCATGCTACGGAAAACGATGCAGCGCTGACTCAAAATTCTCGCCATGTACATCCTTCTATGTGACTCCTTGCAGGTCTCCAACATGTCCAAGATCCGAAAGTCTTCCCCTTTCGTCCCTTACCCTGCCACCTTCGTCCGATCCGTCCTCACGTCCATCGGCCTGCCCCGAGGCGCCCAAGGTCGACCTCACGAGCGAACTCCCTTCTGGACCCATGCGCTCTTGGACTATGCTGTCGGTTTCGCGGGCTACGTCTCGGAGATTACAGGGATCAGGGTCATCTTGGGCATGCACAAGGATATCAGGAAGAGGGCCCTGAAGAAGGCCGAGAGGGCTGCCAAGAAGGAGTAAGGCTAGAAGCAGGTTGGGACGGTCGGAGAACGGCCAGTGATTGCTCTTTAAGGAGGACCGAACAAGGAAGTTCTTCGATGTGAGACGGTCGAAACGTTGAACTAGACGTGATGTGAGAGATTGTCACATCACTTATCGACGTGGCGTATCTCGTATGTGTAGGAAAGAATTGGAAGGGGGTTTGAAAAAGGCGGGGAATTCGCATAGTGCGGTTTTCAAACCATATGACATGCATGTTCTACAGAATTTATCGAACAACAGATTCATATCGACCAAGATCGTGCTCGCAATCTACGCGTATCTCTGTACTAAGGAGCTCTATCTGTATGACGGTCTATAGGGCTTTCGAGCTGAAAGTCGTTCTCTGTCTTATTGTACATGTATCTACGAGCACAGGGAGGCACCTAATCGACATCATCATTATTCTCTTCCTCCTCGTCATCATCTCTTGCAATCTCCTTATCGTCCTTGTCAATCTTCTTGTCAGGTGCTGGCGCACTAGTATGTACAGCCCCGCCCTTGGCTTCCAAAGCCCTCTTAGCTTCCTCATCGACAATCTCAAATGCCACGCTGAAATGTACCGATGTATCGGTGCCGACGGGTGATTGGCCAGCCGGCGGTCGATTCTGGCAGACGTATGTCACTGCGTGTGTTGTTGTGTCAAGCCAGGACGAGGTGTACGATGAAGCGGATGGTCATTCGTTAGCTCACATCATATTACGGTATTGTCATCCCATCCAAGGCTGATCAATGGTAATTGGGTGAATGTGCGAAGCGGTGTGCTGTTCCCTCTCTTGGAAGAGGAGCCATGGAAAAGTAAAGAAGCAGAAGTTTCAACTGGGCAAGAACAGGGGATGGAATAGGCAGTGAAGCATCCTAATCACCCGGCTGACCATCCCAGTACTTGAGTAGAGGGATCGACAATGAGAATGGAGGCGGCAGTTGTGCCGAAAGCGTGTTGAAATCTGGATGGAACGTGTCAAGAGCACGCATGATTTCATTAGCTTCATATCTATTTTTCTGGATCATCAATTCACTTGCAACGGAAACTTTGAGGATGATAGATAAGAGGGAGCTGACTTACCCAGCAGGCCATTGCAAAATTCCATACCTACGAAGGTATCCTTCGGCACGGTGATCTGCCGACGGTTATCCTTCTTCCCTAACCATTTCCGTCGAGCGGAAATTTGAGCCTTCTCATCCGTGTCGGTGTATGATAGAGTATCTGATTGCGGTGGCGACGAACGAGGAGGCAAGACGGGAGAAAAACCAAGTCAGCTCTAACCATGGACAGTATGATCCCAATATGACAGGTCGAGAGTAGGATAGCTGGGGTTTTGCCCGTCTTGAAATTCCGAAAAGGTAGAGAACACTGATGAACTCACCGCCTCCATTGTCTTCGAGCCATTCTCCCGTGTCTTCAGTAACGTATACACCGTTATTCGTACTCTCGCTTGAAGCTGATGAAGCCAAGGACAAGTGGCTCATCGTGGCCAAAGCGGGCGACAGGGCCCAAGGCTTGTCGGCGTATATGTCTGCTTCAACAGTCGGATCTACGAAGCTGGATGGACATTCGTAGTGAGTATAACGTTCTTAGCCGTACATTGAAAGCATCACATAGACTCACTACATGAACTTGGTGGCGATACTTGTGCCCCATGGTAGATTATCCCGGATAGGCTTCTCGAACACATTTCCGAACAGGACCTCATCGGCATTGAAATCGTCTTTGAATTTGCCTGATTCCATCCAGCCCAGGCAGTCAACGTTGTACGGACACATTGATCAGCTACCCGCCCATCCCCTTATGTCTGTCTCACTATGAGCGTAGCCCAGCGAGACCAAACTCTTTCCCTGGCGTGTTTCATCCTGCCCCGAGCACCCTAAGCACAGGATAGGGCTTTACACACTCACCTTTCACGACAATCCCATAGCTTATGCCGTCCCTCCCCTTGAAGTATTCATCCCCATCACCGGCTTTATGGTCTCCATTATAACCTTTCACGAACACCCATATACTGCCCTCGAAACCATCGGTGATCAATGGTGTGGGTTCAGTTGCGTTCACAGGGCAAGGGGCGGTCGGAGGGTATCCTTTGCCTCCCTTGGAAGGAATCAAGACGCGCAGTCGAGGTGCCATCGCGAATCAGTGTATGAGTGAGCGAGTGAGTAGGTAAATCACCAGGTAGCTGTAGAGGCAACGAGTATATCGTTTGAATGAGAAACGATTAATGCTTATACGGTTGGACCAGCAGCATTGAAAACATAACGTCGAGTGACCTCGCACATATGACGTAGCCGCGCATTGCGGCCCAATTGCGCATGCATGCTGCCACCACACAGACCCCAGCAGTGACATGGTCGTCTGAGCCTGTTTGAAATAGTGCTGGGGATGATGCATGCATTGACAATCCTTGTCAAAAACGTCCACTGACTCTGAGGTATTTCCATGCATGGACTACTGCAGTGGGATTCACCATGCTGCTATGTGTCGCCTATACAGAAAAACCTATATATATTTAACGCACAGACCGTCACAAACAACTTCGGTCCTGTGATGTAGTTGGTTATCATGTGGACCTAATACGCAGTCGGCTTCGATTGTACAAGTATTTAGTCCAATGTCGCCAGTTCGAGCCTGGTCGGGATCAATTTTTTTCGCGCTGTGGCTTCCCATCCCCACAAGTACCCTCCCTTTGCAATGCAATGTTCTGATATGCATCAGCACCAAATGCAACGGCGCCCGCGGTTATGCCCGAATTGAACTCACTTCATTGCATTGACTCGTTTCATCGTCGTCTACTGGCTTGAACGTGTCTCCTAAAATCTATCATCCATCTTTCTCTTTTCTTGCGTGTTCTGTAATACCTCAGCTCCGACTCAATCTTACCGACGTCGCTTCGAAGTAAGGGTCTCGAGAAAACAAGCAGCGAAGCGAACGTATCACGAACGAATTGTCGACGACTATCGGAGCTACCAACCTCACTGGCGTTTCGCGCAGCGCACGCATGCACGCATCAAAAACATAAATTGCCAAAGCGAAAGTGAAAGCGAAAACAATCGATTTAATCTGTTGTTGATAGGAACAGAAACATTCCACAGGACGCGAAACGACCCATACCTGCTCGTCAATTGCCTTGGATCTACCAACACGAATACCGACACCCGTGCCGACCATGGGTATCTTTGATTTCCTGCCGTGTTGTGGACCGCGTAAAGACAAGGTCAAGGATGTCGAGTCTGTACGTGTATCGTGTATCCATCCGCTGGTTTCCCTCTTCCATGTGTATATATATATTTATATATACAATCGTGCCAATCGTAGCATTCTCTACCCAGTCATAGAAAGTCCTTTGCAAGACATCCCAGCTGACTTACACGACTGTATTTCTCTACGCTTTTCATCTTCGCGCGCCTCGTGCCCGTTTCTCCATATATCCGTGTCTGATATCTGCTCACGCTTGTTCGTGACCGATATCTCATCATTGGGTCTTACGTTCTGTCGTGACCGATTTGATATGATATGATATGATCGGGTCTTCGGTCTTGCGTTCCCCTCGCACCCGTGTCTCGGTTTATTCGTCCGGCTCCCCGCTCATCCTCACGTCCACAGACTGCAGAAGCGGCCAACCTCCTTCCTCCCGCCCGCGAAGAATCGATCATCTCAGCCGATGGTGTAGGCGGTTTGGCGGGTGGTTATGGGTCCACGGAACAAGGGTTGACGGACGAGCAGAGGTTGAGGATCGAAGCTATCGGGCGACAGGTCGGCAAGTGAGTACTGGATACTGAATACTGAATTCTGGTATGGTCGATGGTCGATCAGAGTTGAGTTGAAGAAGGAGAGCTTTCTGCTTTCTGGTCCTGTGTAAGACTCTTGCTGATGACCAACCCATCTGACCACTTCCTTGCCTCCCAGCCACATGCTCCCCATCCACTCAATACCTCCCGCCCAACGCTCGTCGCCCTCATTATCCAAACATTCGCACTCGCAAAGCCACCGAGCGCTCTCTCCCTCACGATCTCGATCTCGCTCCACCTCACTCTCCGCTTCGGGGTCGATAGAATCGTCATCCAGACCTTCATCACCTTCTCCCATGCGGAAAAAACCCGACGACGCGTCCTCGCCCGCGATCTTCGCGGACGAGTACAGAAAAAATGGGGATGACGATGATGGGGTGGTTATTAGGAAAACGTTGTTTGCCGGTGGGACTGGAGGCGGTGGAGGTGCCGGCGGCGGTGGCGGTGGTGGTAGAAAAGTCAGCTCAAGGGGCGGCAGGGGTGGAAAGAGGGGTCGAGGCAGGAAGTAACCAAGCGAGCAAGTGAGGTACGCGATGATCGACCAGAGTCAGTGAGGGGACAACCGTAGGAGTGGAAGTGGCATGGAAGTGTTCGCGATAATGTGCATTACCGTTTCGGAGCCGGCAAAGGAGGACACCAACCATTCGCGCTCCAACGCTACGTCTTCGGAAGACTTCTTCGCTCTGCGATTCTGGCCTGGATTACCCGAACGCGGAATCTATTTCAACCTACCCATATGAGGAGGTATTCCAAGATTTGATCGTATCGCCGTCCTTGAAATTGAACTCATAATCATCTTCACCAGCTCCCGTAACAAGACGAGAACAGGTGTTGACTGAATACGACGGCCTCGGACCTGACGAAAGCAGGAGGAAAGCTGCCGTGCCTTCCGTTGATTCACGTAGAGCTCGAGATGAGGCATCGTCTATCTAGTCTAACTCGAAAGAAGGCCTTTGAAGAGGTCCGCGATTTTGCCCTTTTTGCACTTGTTGTACAGTACTGTCCGCAAATCAAGAAAGAAAAGATTTAGAACAGACAGATATATGCATCTATATTATGATTTGTCTTTCTCGTGTTGTTCTTCGCCGTGCCTGCCTTCCCTACTTTGCGTGTTGTGAATAAACTTCCATTTTCCAAACTGTTGGCTATAGGCGATGAGCTGGATTGGATATATATATATCTATCTATCCTATAGTCCGCCAACTAGACGACCCGGACTTAGTGATGTCAAGGCAGGGAAAGATCCTCCTTTAGATTCGGATAGACTCTTGTTGTACGAGACATGACACCATTATATATAGGTCAGCGTCAGCACACAGTGCGCAACGAATCATTGACTTGCGTGTGTTTAAGACGGTCCTTGGTTGTTTGCCGAAAAAGACAAATCGGAGAGAAGAACGTCAGAAATCCCCCAACTCACCCGTCTTGACGACTTTTTGCAAGTCCTGCTCTACGCCCCAGACGTGTGCCCTGAGATCCAAGAGCTCGAGGTGGAGACCGTCCTGAGCGTCGACGAAAGACAATTGCAACGATGGAAATGCAGATTCAATCAGCGCACACGCCTTCCAGCCTGGGATCGATTCCTCCGCGAGCAAGGCATATGGTGTGCGAGTCGTGTAGCACGGTGTTGTTGTATGATGGTATGACACAACAGATGCCATCGAGATCGAGACCATGTCAAGGAGCCATCTCATCCACGCAGGTAAGCCACGGAAGGTGTCTCTTTTTCATTCTGTGTGTGGGTGTGTCTTCGAGCTTGCGAGAGGAGCAGAGCATTCTTTCAGTCAAGCTGATCACGACAACTCACGTAGACCTTCTTCATCTCCCCTCGGACTTTGGTGACGTCGTCCTTGACCGCTCCGGCGTTCTTGAGAGCCGCCAATTCCTTTTCTACCGTCTGCAGTCGCTCGAGGTGGGACGAGACCTGCACCGAATCAGGAAGTGACGTTTTTTCGTTGTACCGCATGTCAGCATTACTATACGTTCATATGATATGCCAACGAGGATCATATCACTCTCAAGGTTGGCTCGATGCCAACGATCCCGGTCATGACAAGAGTCTGGATGGACCCGACCGGACTCACCTTGCCAGTGCCCTGCTGCAACTCCTCAACGCTGGCTAATAACAGTCCAGAGGCGATCTTGTTCTCCTGCTGGAGATAGTAGATCGAGAGGGCAGAGGCGAAGGAGAAACCGAAGAACTGCAGGGATGAAGGGAGTCACATCAAGTCAGATGATAGGACAACGTTGTCGGTTCATAGCACCGCAAGCGAGAGGGGAGCCGAGCAATCCTCGTATGAGATGACATTGTCAGACGTCGAGGACACCGGTAGTGAGTGGGATGAGCGGTGACAATACTCACAAAGCCAAGAATTCTATGCGAAGATCAGGCGAGTATTAGCATTCTGCACTCAACTCAACTGATGCAACAGCCTACAGCCTAAAGAGCCAGTCTGGCTGTGAACTCACCCTCCTCTGCAATATCATTTCGCCGAAATAAGAATTCGCACCATCACTATGTCAGCAATTTATCCTAGCAGTCTTGATATACATCCTTCTACTCTTGCGAGATGATCCATTCACCTGAACCCGCCAACAGGTCGCTTAACGACGACATTACCGACCGTTCCGACAGCTTCGGCGGATTCCTGACGAGCGACGGCAGAGGTGGACAGGGTCCTGATGGCTGCTCGAGTCAATGCTGAAGTGGGCGTTCGGAGCATCTTGCGTGGGGGAGCGGAATGCAAGATCGGAGGTTGGAAGATGATGAGTTTTGTCTATGCAAAGCTTTCGTTTTGGTTGTGAGAAGCAAGTTGGCGAGGGATTAGGATGTTTCGGTTTTCGGGTGAATAGGGGGAAGCCATGAGGGGAATGTGGTGGTGGTGGTGGTGGTGGTGGTGGTTGTAGCGTGTATAGCGTATCCTTGTATCCGTGCCTGTTTACTCGGTTTCACCACTGTACGAGTTGAACGAACAATAACCCATCATTGCCGATCTCTTTTCGCTCTTATTCCTCTTTCGAATACGCTGTTCTCATCGTCTCATCGACTCTACAAATACGCTGCAGACGGCATCTTGACGACGACCGCAATGAGCTGAAAAAGATGGACATCGCCATCGCTTCGTCTCCTGTCACGATCCATGCCGACGCTGCAACCCCTGTAGCGTCCACTTCGGGATATCCAGCACCTCCCCCTCCCCCGGGATATCAGCAGCAAGTCGGTCAACATGCCAGACAGCTTGTCCCTTCGAGTCCACACGTGAATGCCCACGCCCATCCTCAGCAACAGCAGTATCAATCACAACAGCAGCAACAGCACCAACATCTGCAACAATACCCGCAACCTTACGGTCAACCTCAACCACAACTCCATACCCAAGCTCAGGCTCAGGCTCAGGCTCAGGCTCAGGCTCAGGCTCAGCAGCATCAGTACTATCTCGCTCACCAGCAACAGCAAGCCCAACTCCAACTGCAGATTCAACATCAACAGCAGTTGCAATTACAGCAACAGCAATGGCAGCTGCAACAACAACAACAGCAGCATCAGCACCAACAAGCGAATCTCGCCAATGGACATGTTCCGCAACAGTCAACAACGAGAGGTCGAGGTCGGGGCAGGGGTAGAGGCGCTCGCGGGGGAGCAGGGGCAGCCAGCGGTAGAGGTGGCGCGGCATCTGCTGCTGCCAATGCGGGTGCCGGCGGGAGACCGGCGACACCGCCGTTCGTATATCTCCAGAGGCCCAGCAACGCCGGTATGATAGGCGGACCGGGCGGTAATGGTGTTGTTGCGAACGTAAACGTGAACGGAGGCAGTCCATCATCCACCGATTCCGAGTCACTCCCCTCGAACCATATACATATTGTCCAGACTACTCCGACAGCTCAGATGCAGCAGGCCCCAGCGCATGCATATCCGCAACCGCATGGTCATGCTCATGGACAAGGAGGAATGTTACGCTCCAACTCGATCTTGTCCACCTCTTCTGTGCCTCCCGCTCTGACAAATTCGAACGGACCTTCACCAAACGAAGACACTTCCAATCCACCGTCCACTGACAACGAGTTTTACACTACGCCTCCGAAACAGATCCTTTCCAGCCACCATCATCAGCATCAGCAGCATCATCATCATCACCAGAACCAGGACCATCAGGTTCATCCGCTCGTATCCGGAATGTCGACGGCTCCCGGCACAGGATCAAGAGCGTTGAGTGCATATCCAACGAGTTCGAGTGTCGGATCTTATCCGAATTTTGCGCAGGCGTCAACACTGATACCGCCAAAGGAGATGATCATGGGCGATCTTCCCGATGAGTACGGGTGAGTCTAAGAATCAAAAGGAAGGCCTTCAGGCTGCAATCTGTTATCCTGTCATTTCCCAACAGGCTCAGTCACCCATTCGTCTTCTCTGTAGTTACATCGACAGCTCTCCCTCCTTCCTTTGTTCCAATAAAAGCTGGCGTGACTCGCCAGACCGCTTAGCGTATTCGAGCTGACTATATTCGCATCGTCTTGCTTTCCTTCTCTCTCGCACGATCCCGCACCGCCCGTGTCATAAATGCAACCATTATGGAATATCTTAACTTCTCACCTATCCCGACTGCGATACCAACGACCGGACGGGCTGCACCTGCACCATTCCCGGCACCCCGCCGTGTCAACTTTAGTCATACCACCGACGAATCGATCGATGTTCATCAGCTTCTGACACGGTGGGCTGACGGACTCGGGGTCATGAAGGTTAGTTCAGCCTTCTTCTCGCTCACGGTAGGGGGGCTGAATGTTCTTTGGGTCATACACCCATCGACGAAGGGCGGGATTGACAAGGGTTTATACGGGAAATGGGTTGAACTGACCATACGACGATCCTGCGCTTCCAGGGAGGAACCTATGACGAATGGGTAGAATTTGTCGATGAGCATTTCGTACAGGATGCGAGGTTCTCGCTGGGGTGTGCAGGGGAAGATATGAGAATATATGGTGAGTCGGATCTGTACATCCAGTGTCCCAGCCTCTCCTTTTGACGGCTTGCAAGCAGCTTTGTCCTTTGCCTCGCGGATGATCAAATGCAACAATATCGCTCACCAATCATGACAGAAGTGAGAGAAGTGATTGAAGCTAACTCTGCAAGACATTCATGCACACAACAGATATACCGGCCTCGTTGCTACCCAGAGTCCTTCTCACCATCTCCGAAAAAGCCGGAACCGACTTCGACCAGCAATCATCCCGATCCACACCAAGTTCATCGACATCTCCGAATCACATCCATATACATCGACCAGTAAGAAGATCTGTGGCTGAAATTCCCAACACACAAAGTTCAGCTCAGAATGGAGGCACGAGCGCCGAGCGGCCCCCTGGCGATGGCGGGGCGGCCACAGAGGGGGAAGATACGGAGACGTTCGACATATCTTGGTATTTTGGCCAATATTTCTGGAGGGGTAGTATATCAGCTGAAGTCGTCGAGGATCATACTGCGATATCGGGTCATGTGGACATAGGAGGTATCAAATTTACGAAGATGGGCCTGGTCGTGGTGCTGAATGAGGGAGACGTGATCCCTGAGGCCATTATACGGGTATTAGAGGTGAGTTAGGCGTTGAAGCATCGGACATCGTTATCATATCATTGCTCTGCTGTCCCGATCAACCGAGGAAGAGCAGAAAGGGGGAGAGTCCAGGCGTTCTTCTCGTGATCTCGCGATAATTCAGCAGAGTTCGGCAACAACGGGGCAGGCATGAGAAATGATCACTGGCTGACCAATCTTTGGTCGACGCTATCAGGTCTCACAAACGATGGAGCATCTCTCGACTATCTTGGAGATCCAAAGATCTGAAAACATCTCTCCCAATGGTGAGTATGGACCGTCAATCTGAACGAGGCACTACTTTCTGGACCAAATCTCCCACATGCTGCGATGACTGCATGAGCCTCGAGATTAGGTTGGCAGTATGAGAGGGTTTCACTCCCGGCTTGCTGTAGATAGTTTGAACTGACGTTCGATCGATCCATCGGGACGGGCGGTCCATAGATGCTCTCAAAAAGCTGCTCGCGAGCGAAGCGAGGCTCAGCACCAGCACCGCTGCAGAGCAGCATCACGCAGACATACGCGAGAACGGACATGGAGGATTGAAGCAAGACGCGAACGCTAATGGCGCAGGCGAAGGCGAAGGCGAACATCCAGATGGAAAGCGTCATCGTGCTGATGCAGACGACGCTTTCCACGACGACGTCAAGCGAGGTCGTGGCGGTGACGGTGATGAAGATGGCACAGCTAAGGCTGATGAGGGATGTAATCAGGACATGATCGTGGACGGGCCAGCGGGTTGAGACGGGGTACGGATGGTAAGGCAAGGACACAGGAAACTAGTCGATCTTGAGGGTACCGTCGACAACAGTCCCAGGGAAGCAAGCAGAGCGAGAAGCACACTTGAGAAAGCCAGGAATCGATAGCCGGGATGCAGCGAGCCTGCGAGGAGACGATTGTGGGCAATCATTTTGCTCAATCTTGACCCCTGTAACCTTTCTTGGGGAGAGAACAGTGAGGCGCAGAGAGAACATCGGAGACAAAGACAGAGACAGAGACAGAGAGAGACAGAGATCAGCCTCTCGCGTTAGACCGTATGGGGTTGTAGGAAAGGACTTGTTCAATGTCGCAGCAACCGATGATGGGCTTGGGGCTTGGGGCTTGTGGGGACCAGCCCTCACTGGGTCGTCGGGTCAATGGGATGGGAATGAAATTGTATATATGTATGTAGGGTTGTAGCATACGGTGGACTCAATGATCTTCACGCCGATTATGTCTTGTACAGATATATATATATATATATGGGAAGGATATTTATAACCATATATTCACATCACAGCAAGCGAGCAAGCCAGCATGAGAAGTTACGGATGTTCATTGATCATTTTTTCAATTGGTTTATCTCATTTTAGCTCTACCTCGTTCTGTCAATGAACAATACACAGTGTCATCGCCAATCGTGTCAGAAAGCAAGTCTGGTTGTCATGAAAAGCATATCATGATCGTGTTGTCATTGTGGTAATAGAATCGTGAAATTGTTGGATCTCCATCGTGAGACGTCATGCGGTATCGTGTGAGTCGTGGTGTCATATCGTACCATATCGCAATCTTGCGTGCTTGTCCGTGTAGAGGACATCCTTCGTGGGGAGCAGGAGCCGAAGCCGAATCACGCTAGCTAGACTAGCCTGGCCTAGCCAAATCGCTTCTGCAGTAACGCCCACAAAGTCGATAAAGTATAGCGCGACACAGGGATAGCGGTTGGCACGAGACGTCGCGTGAGAACGGACGAGTCAGCATATCTGTCGGTACCGGGCAAGCGTGACAGCGGTACCGAATCGGCATTATGCCATCGCAGCAACACACTCTATAGAGCGTGGGAACCGCTGGGAGGAGGACTTCGACCGGCACAGGTAAGAAGACCTGAATGAATTCCCCTCGCCGTGCCCCGTAGATGAGCGAAACTGCAAGCGACAGACTCACCTTGATAAGAGCCAATCCGTCTCTGACCACCCTCCTCTGATTCACTGTCATCTGCAGCCCCAAGCCCTCGAGCTCGCCCTCGCTCCCGATCCACTTGTAAGCCTGGTGCTCTTCGTCGTGGAGCGTTACTTCAATTTGAGGTCGAGGTTCTCCGATAGCTGCAGGTTTAACGTCGGCTACCAATTCGTCGCTCCTGTGTGAACCTGCCTTGCCGTACCCTGTGGCACCGTTCTCCGTTCTCTCTTGTCCTCGCTTCTGGCCCAGCTCAACCTCAACAACGAAATTATACTGCTTATACCTCGACCCCTCTTCATCCCCTGTACCAGGCCATTCAAACCCCCCAAACTCTCCCAAGATAGCACTGACCACCAGACCCGTCTCTTCCTTGACTTCCCTCACCACGGTCTCTAGCAACGTTTGATCCACTCCGAGCTCGGCGGATTCGCCGGGTATTTCCCAGTGGTAAGGGTAGCAGTCCTCGTGAGCGGCTCGCTGGACCAGGAGGATCTTGCGGCCTGGGCTTGGGTCTGCGTCTGTTTCGCTTTTGTCGGGTGACGATGAAGCCGACTCTGACACCGGGATAGGAGAGGAAGAAGAACGGGTGTTGAGATTGGTGTACGGATCAGATACAGGTACGGGAGAAGCTTGCGTTCGCTCCGCCGGCCCCTTCAGCTCAGGCGAACCAAGCTGATCAGCCGGAACAGAGATCAAAGCGCCCACGATGAGCCGCTTGCCCTTATTCGAAGGAAGCTTGTTGAATTTGGACAGCGGGAGGCAAAACCGAGTAACCGATTGATGGATCTTGAATGAAGGGTATTTGAACGATATGCCTCCGGTCTGTCTCGCAGCAGCAGCTCGGGACTGAAGATTGCTGCTGCGGCCGAGAATGAAGTGGTCGGGGCTGGAAGTCGGTGTCGTGGAGGTCATTTTTTTTTTGCGTGATTGCAGTTTTGAGCAATGTGAGCGTATTCGTTCTGCAGAGGGAAGATTGACGTCAACCCTATGAACAGCCAATGTTGGATTCGGGGAGTCTTCTAAGACAAAGGCTGATAGGGGGCCGTTGCCCACATGAGCTCAGATGCCCCGCTGTGTTCTTGACGATACAAGTCGTGGCAAGTATAGACAGGAGAAAGGAGCAATAACAGTGCTTCTCATCGTTGTAGACAGACGTAACAGCCTGCATACGCGAGATAACCTCCACCGGCGATGACGGCCCCGTACGATTGAAAAGACGCCTCTCGACAAAAACCAAAAAGTGATCCCGACCAGGCTCGAACTGGCGACATTGGACTAAATACTTGTGCAATCAAGGCGACTGCGTATTAGGTCCACATGATAACCAACTACATCACAGGACCTTGATGATTTTGCGGTGGTTTGTTTATCCAATGTAGGTTGTCTCTCAGTCGCGTCCGAGCTTCCCCACACAGATGTTTCAAGCGCGCTGATTCGGCAAGGTATGTTTCAAGTGTCCTGATGCTTATAGGAGGACAGCTCCGCATCCAATCATTACTCCTCTTGGCAAGGCAAGAGGCGCTCGCTCCGATCGCGCAGAATGCTTCAAGCGTACCGGGCAAAACGGACCGATCCCGTGAGAAGCGTGTTTCCTCCACCTCTGGACAAGACAGAGAGCTCCGCCGAGGAGTTCTCGGTGACACCCGCACCTCCCCCGAACACAGCTGCAGGCCCTAAGTCATGTGATCGGAGAAACACGAACATTGGGCGAGATGACATGATCTGATAAAAACGAAAAAATTCGAAAATCCTTCTTATTAGCTTATTAGCTTAGTGTAGCGTTTGTCTAATGTATGTGCTTCCGTATGTAAAAATGTGTAATTCCTTATCGGCGGTTTTGATCATCGTCCAATTAAATCGTCGAAACCGATCAAAGACTACTTACCGCTGGTCTCGTAAGCGCCATGGATGGTCCATCGCCGGAGTCCAGTAACCGGGTGTGTGGTGTGCGCTACACGCGGCCCATTTTTTTGGCTCCTTTTCTTTCTCCCCCGATGACTCGCCCCCGAGCCCGAGCTCGCGGCGGACGAAGGAGGAGGAGCAGCGTCATGGTCGTGCTTTCGGTATAGTGTACGCTGTCCCGCAGTGCTATTTTATTGCAAAGCACACTTTGTACAAGCATGCATCATGGTGACTTGCCCACCACAGATATATACATGGCGTCGAGAAAAGAGTTGAACGCTAGTCGCTCACCCTCCTTTGTTCAGTTACGATCAAAGCTATCTATCATCATAGCAATTGTAAAAGCTGCGCCGATCAACCGCCGGCACACATTAAAACGCCCCCAACCCCCATCTACGCCATCGTCAATAGCATCTCTGTTCAGAAGCAAATCACTGCAAACACCCTCCTCTCGACGCTGATCGTAGTCGACTCCGCTCACAACGCATCTCGTGCTCCAAAAGGACAAGATAAGCGCCAAGTAGCGACTCTCGCTTGGAGATAAGCCCGCTTCAAAGGGCGTAAAAAAGAAAACCTGCTTAGGCACAACCGGAACCGAGAGCGGCCCATCCCATCCCATCCCATCTTTGGCTCGGCAAAAAGGGTTGAAAAAAGGAAAAGGATTTCATCAGATCACTCTGTTGTTACGAGGGGTTGAATTAGGAGAAACCCGGTGGTTTTGATTTTTTCGCCGTCGGTAAAAACGTTCCTGAGATTATCCTGCATCCTGCATCCTGCATCCTGGATCTCTCTACGCGACAAGACAGAGAGAACGACATTACAAATCGCTGCATACCATACACCACACACCGTTATAGCGATCCATCCCGACACCCTTCCTCCTCAATACAGGCTTTTCTTGATCAGTAGCACTCCAAGTTCATCCACGACTACGACAACGCAAACCTTACGAGTGATATAATCTAATCTCTCAACTTTCGTCACCTGACTTCCTCTCGACAAACCTCAGGTTGTACACCTACAGTCTCCTGCGAACACCCACGAAACGTTGTCAAGATGACCTACAAGCGACTCCTCACCTCTCTCGCGGCGCACCCTCCCCCTTCTGCTGCCTCTTCATCCCGGCTGATCCCACCCTACGCTCAGACTCTGACGGCAGCCACCAGCCCTTCCACTTCTTTTAGACCGCCCTATGCCCACTCACTTCCCCTGCCATCGCAAGATGCGGCCAGTCGATCCCTCAAGGCTTCGAGGAAGTTTGAGATGATCCTCTCCTCCCCTTCAAATGTCAGCAATGGCGAGAAGGAGTGGAGTAACTGGGTAGCAGAGACTTTGAGCAGCGAAGAAGGAAGGAGATCGGTGGAAGGGAAGTGGAGAGAGGTGTTGGCTGGTTTGCAGCGACTCAAGGATGGGCACGTGAGTGAGATTGATCAATCACTTGTCCCACTGATCAATGAACGTGAAACGATGGCGCTGACATGGCTTTCATGACGATGACGATAAGACAGGTTGAAATCCCCCAAGTCCCCTTCCATCAGCTCGCATCTCAGCTGTCCATCGACGGTGTTGCTGAAAACATCAGAGCCATCGGAGCAGTAGTAGTACGAGACGTGGTCCCTGACGCCGAGGCTACCGAGTGGGCCAGAGAAGTGCTGTTGCACATGGGTGAGAGAGGTGGACGAGGTGAGTGATCGCGGGTCTCGACCATCAAGCACATTGCAACCGCTATCCTCAGCCAGCAGTGACTTGCGATCTGCCGTCATCTTTGGCTTCTTCCAGGTTCCAGGTCCGCATCGTGCTCACACATCCGACTTTTTTTGTTTTATAGCTACATACTGGCATCGAGCCCTTCTTCAAGCCCGATCCAACCCGTCAGTCCTCTCCGCCAACTCACTGCTCGCTTCCTCGCTTTTACCATCACACAGCCAAGGTCTCTACGTCACCGCTACCTCCATAACCGAGGGTCTGTCTGCTCAGCCCACCGCTCCGTCATTCACCGATGCATGGGCCTCCCCTCGATCAATTCGATCCCACCTCACTTTGACCCCATCGATCCCTACTGCTCTGAGCGTGGTATCCCCCTCCATCCTCGCGGCCGAGTATGCGCTTCTCAGGCCTTTGTTCAGGTCAATCAAGAGCAAGATCTCTTTCTACTCCCCCACAGCATACCTTGACCCCGAGAACTGGATGATCCTCGACACCCCTTCCGTTGCTCAAGCGGAGCTCGACTTGCCTCACCTCACCGAAGTTCAGACAGCCCTTCCGGAACTCTTGCCGGGTGACATGATCGTACACCACTCCGCTCTCCCCGTGCACACCAGCCAGGGATCAGGACAAGTCTTCTTGCCCCTTCATCCCGTGCCTAAGGGGAGAGATTCAGACGCTTGGGCTGCCGAGCAGAGGGAAGCCTTCGAGAAGGGCCTTCCGCCTCCCGGAGCTGAAGCCAGCGAGGGAGGACTCTGGGAAGTCGAGGCGAAGGGTCAAAAGGAGTTGCTCGGTGGAAGAGCCGGCCGAGGAGCGATGGGTTATGACTAAGCCATTGCGTCAGTCAGAGCCCGCGCTTGCTGCTGGCCTGCAGCGGCCCCGGGACTCTTTGTACGCTCGCAGCGGGGTGCGCTCTCCCGCTCGTTGAGCGACATCGATATTCCATAACGCTGGACCATGAGAAGCTGCAGCTTAAAGAAATAAGAACCTGGGGGTCGGAAGACAGACCGCACGAAAGAGGCAAGTAGCAGACTGTTGTTGTTGTCAATAAAAGGCGTATACAGGTCTATCGAATAGACCATGTTGTCAAAAAGAGACTCCCTTGGTCAAGTCTCATCATATCCACCAATACACTGGTTGCAGACATTAGAGAGATCTATCTCACGTTGTCCTCATCTACAACACAAATATAAGACGCTTGTATATAGCTGTCAATAACGTTCTTTGGATCGCTTCGGTTCGGTTCGGTTCAATTTCTTTGGGTATCTTAGTTTTCCTGTCTCATCGTTCATCAGACGAACATTACGTAGTTTCCGTATCATGTTATGCCATGTCATGTAGCCAAATCGATCGATCCCATAATGACTCCCCGCGCTGCGCTCAGCGTAGTACTGCTTTTGCCCTGTGCGCACGTGTAGATTGTGTTCCATTGATGTGATGCGATGCTGCGATATCGTGCATAGAGGGTGCTACAATATTTGGTGTTCTGTACATACACTAGAGTATGAATGAAGCACAGCAAACTCGCATGCGCATAGTGGAAGCTTATTCCTTCGCCACTTGCAGGACGGGAGAAGAAAAGGGAAGAAGGGCGCAGCGAAGCGAAGCACCTTGCCTATTCACAGGTGAAGTCGCATTCGACATCACAGACAGTCTGACATGTAACGTGGTCGACCCAGCCTGTCAAACAAAATTATGAGAACAAAGCGAAATATTAGCTTCGCCCGTTACATATTGATTGTATGTGTATGTCTTTGTAGTGGTCAAACAAGGGGTGAACACAATATCAATGGAGGTAGGGGAACGAGGGTGAATAGAACCATGAACCCAACCTGAAACAAACCAAAAACTCACCCAAATCTGGCACACCAGGTTGAATGAAATTACAGACTTTCAACTGTAATCCCTCACACATGAACGAACCTGCTTCGCAGTCCGCTTTGTCCCCCAACGCCTGGAACGCTTCGGAGCTGTCCACGTTTGAAGTACTGTTACTGCTGGTATTGGTGTTGGTGCTGCTGCTGACGCTGGCTGCTGTGGACGATGCGGCTGTCGAGGACGAAGCGGAAGAAGCTGTACCGGAGGCTCCGATGGCCACGATACCAGGTGAAGACGAAGAAGAAGCGGCGGCGACAGCCTGAGAGGAAGCGCTTTGGACGCCGGTACCGCCAGGGATAGATGAGGGCCTCAGAGCAGATGGCACCGATACGGGAGGGCCGGACACCGAGCCAGAGCCAGACGGCACGATCGGGGCACTCGCCGAAGCACTGTACCCAGAGTGAACAGGTGGCTGGCCTGAAGCAGAGGAAGCAGTAGCGGAAGACCCCGATGCCGGTCCAGCTGCATGCTCACTCGCACTCTCACTGCCACCGACGCTGGTAGCCGTCGCCGTGGCCTTGGCGGTACTCGTACTGACAGGAGGCGGCGTCGCCACGCCCGGCGGCAAGTTCTGATACTCAGCAGGCAGACCATTCGGCTGATAATCAGCCGGCGTGGGGACGGGGTAAACCGCATTGGGGTCAGCCACGGGACCAGGGCTCTCGTTGACGACGCCGTGAGGCTCGAGTTGCCAGAAGTACTCGTTCATGATTTCCACTTTGAGGTTCAAGGGGTTGTCGCACCCCGATGGGTTGGAGTCGCCGTCGGTGCCTACGTCTTGCAGGTCGGCGATGGCGTCGGCTGTAAGGGGAAAACGTATACAGGAATAGTGGCAGGAACGTATGTAAACATCAGGCTATCAGGGCCCGCTTTCTGAATACTAGGCTAGTAAGCTTGAAGGGGAAACCGATACAAGTACGATGTGAAACGGCTCTGGGGCATGTTCTGATACCGAACAGGAAGCTATACTGTACTCGTACTCACCACCGAGATCGATACGTTCCTCCCTTGCACAATCTTCACATCCATCCCAGATGAAGAACGGCAGCCCGTTAGGCAACTTGTATTCCTCTCCATTGGGCTTGTACACCTTGACGCTGTTGGAGGGGGAGGCAGCAAGGTATTAAGAAACCAAAGGGTCAGTCTGGCAGTTTTCGTTGTGGGTTTTTCTTCTGGCGTTCCCCTTGTAGGCGCAAGTGCCACTCACATTCTACCGCAGAAATCGACGAGATCCCTATCGACAAAGTTGCGGTTCATCGCTGAAGCGAGGCGCGAAGATAGAAGGTCCCACATAGAGAGTCAGTCGTGTTTACGCCGACGACGTCGAGAACAAGGGTTGTCACGGTATATCGGTACCCGATAATCAAGCCCAGACTCACCAACAGCGTTCGCCACGCCCTCTTTGACGTACGATGACGCCCTCGCAGCCTCGCAAGCTGAAGGGTTGTCGCCGTGGACAAGGCCCCATCCGGCACCGAATCGGGCATCGCATTTCCCGCCAGACACGAGGTCGTAGTACCTGCGAGGTTATTGGTGGGCGGATCCAACCAAAATAGAGGAGGTCCCCAATACGTGCCACAATCAGTCACCTTGCCAGATCCCTGTTACAATATACTGTACGCCATAGCCAATCATATGGCACTCGCTGGGTACCCGGGCAAGCGGGACCCTCCTTCCGAACCGCACTGGGAGCTTGAACACGCAAGGCGAGCTACAAAGCTACAATAGGCCGCTCTGTCCTGCTCAGTGCACAGTACTCACACGGTGCCCTTGACGCCCTCGATAGTCAGATAAACACCCGCTTCGGCCGCCACTTGGACATGACCGAGCCATGCCGCGAGGCCGAATAGCGAGGCGGCGAAGAAACCTTTCATGTTGCTGTCACTGAGACTTTAGGTAGCCTCTGTCAGTTGACTTGATTGAAATTCAGGTGTTTGACGAGGGTCGAGCACAATCTGGTCGATAGGAATATACTGTAGCGCTAAAAGAGTGTGTTGGCAGAGATCTGCTATGATACGCTTTTCAGCTGGTTACAGGAGAATATCCTCTTATGAGCATACAGTGGAGAGCAAAAGTCCAGCTTTCGAAAGATTTCCCTGCAGTGAAGAGGAAAAGCGGGCAATGAAAATGTATAATATGGAAGAAGACACAAGGAAGGCTTGACAGCCCTTGCTGATCATAAATACTTCATCTCACACATCACACTGCGACCTTTCCGTGAGCCGACTGAAATACAGTACATATACAAACGTCCAAAATACTGTACCAATGAGACGGAAAGTAATGCAGTTGAGCGTTGAACTTTAAGCGTTTGGGATGAGGGCCAAGTAAGGGGAAACCCCAATCCGCCGCTTTGCCTTTCTCCCTCAAACAAGCTCGAATGAAAAGAGGTCGATCCCGATCGACGTTTCGGAAAATCTTTAGTCGTACAGTATTCACATTCCAGCACATACCTACGTACAGTATTACTCTAGACCACATCGCTTTGGGAAGCTGTGAGTCATCCAGCTCTTCTGGCTGTAGTTACCGTCAGGCTGCGAGCTGCGAGCTCGGACATCCCAGTTTGTTTCAGAAGAGTCCTCTGCCGACCGAACTTGGCTGGAGGTATTGTTGTTAACTGTTCACCGATCTACAATCGGTCCTTTCATCTGTTGCGCGCTCCTTTCCGTACTCGTTTCTAACCGGACTGCGACTGCGTGTTTCCCATCGCTGGGTACCCAAATGGTAACATGTCTGTTCGTGGCGCTCGGAGATCGACTGATTGATCACTTACATGATTGATCGATCCGCTCCCGTCAAAGGGTTGCTCAGAAAGGACGATCGTCTCTGCCGTGTCTTACTCTGGCGCTGCTTTCGAATGTCTGCCGGCACTCTTGAAAGGGAGATAGATGGATTGTACCTTCTTTACGGCACGCTGCGCCATGGCCAGAACCAGGGTTGCAGGAGTGGGTGCAGTGGCTCTGGTGCGGTGTCCTTCACGCACAGTCGAGTGATCATCAGCACAAAGGATATCGTCCTTTGATCGACTACCCCTGATCCGTAGCAAGCTACCATAGACGCCCTTCGGTACCCTTCATACTGTAGACCGCGTCAAGCGTTGCATCCGTTCTTATAGTACGCCTGTGCGGCAGTCTCACCGCCGCCGCAACAATCGAGACGATTACCAGTGGTCAGCTACCATACAGCCCAAAGAACAGTGTCTACAATCCTGTTTTCGCTCCCGTCTGCAGGTGGAAGCAAGCACCCGTGCCCGCTGTCGATCTGAAGGCAGAGTATGTACAGTATAATCGACGAAACAGATAATGATGGAACATCTAAATGCAGCCGAGCTCAGCCCATCAAGGGCGGTCATTCGGCAGATCATTCGAGTCGTCATGAGTCATGATTTCGTGTCACAGATCATGTTCTAAGCCGTACCGCACGCAAGTAGGGTATGCCTGGGAACACAGTGTTCATCAAGACCTATGACGCATGGCCTAGAACAATTGTCGGCGAAGATGTCAGCGCTGGACGATCGACAACAAATACCCGGATGAGTTGTCTAGCTAGTACGCAGAATAATCTCTCTTCACCCACTTAATGGTACTTGGACAGCCTTCTCCTCTTCCGCCGCCTGCACTGAGCTGGGGCTCCTGTACCTATGGATTCAACACCTTCCTCAGCGAACGCGGCGAGAGCGCCATCGCTCCCTTGTCCCCAATTGTGCTTTCCGCCCCATCCGCCCCAGCCTCCATGGTTTTTGACCGGGGTCGTGGTCGGCGGCGAAGATGGCACAGGAGTAGCAGGGATGACTGGGGTTGCCTGCGTAGCCGGATTGACGGGCGGTGCTTGGGTGACAGAGTTAACAGGAGGTTGGGAAGGAGGTAAGGACACTGTCGGCGAAGTCGGTACAATGACGGGCGGTGAAGAAGGAATATAAGGTGAGGGGCTATCAGGCGGAGACTGAACTGAAGCCGCAGACGAAGGAGGATAACCACCATCCACCGGTCCAGCAACAGACGTAGAAGGATACGCTCCGACACCACCACCACCCGTAGAACCGCCGGGTCCCTCTGTCCCGACCACAGGTGAGGTGGGAACGCCAAAATCCGTCGAGACAGCCGGAGGCGAAGGAGGTTGCTGAGCACTTGAAGAGATAGCCCCGCCGGCGCCGGGTGGTCGAAGGCCGACAGAAGGGTCGACAACGTACGTGTCGAGGACTTCGTAGGTGATGCCAGTGGGATTGTTGCCGCCGCACGTTCCCCCCTTGACATCGACGAAAGTTGGTCCTATACATACGAGATCATGGTCAACCTCCAGGCATGAGATGGAGCACCTGTCCCCTTCATGTAACGAGAACCTACCTGAGACATCAAGAATCGCTCCACCTCCAGCACAGGCAGCACAACTATCCCAAATATACAGCGGTCCATCTGGAGAGATGTACTCTGTCCCATCGGGTTTCCACAACCGTACACTGGAAGTGGATATCCGTGTACCGTCAGTCAGTCGAATATACAGTATTTATAAACTTGACGCACATGAGTATACTCCACTCACCCTCGTCCGCACCATGTCGCAGGATCAGCCCAGACTTTGTCTTGGTCGAAAGCTGCGCATCAGGAGCAACAGAGAGACATATCAGCCGTAGTCTGTAAGAGATCAGATCCGCCGGTTTCTCATCCGACCGTGCAGGTGTGTAGCTGTCAACTCACCAACGATAGCATTCGACCCGATCTGATTCAAGCTAAACCCTCTCTGCTGCTCGCAGTACGGGGTTCCGCCATTGATTCCCGCGGCCCATCCAGCAGGTACAGGATCTGTCGCCACGGATCCGCATCCCGATTGGTCTCCTACGTCGTAGTAGCTGTTTCCTTCGAGGAAAGGACGTGGGGAGTGCACAGGGGAACGAGGAAGGGGCATACTCGATTCTTGTCAGTTGAGACGAGACAATGGCGTATTTCAACACGGATGCATAGAGGACTCTGCTTGCTTACAGAGTAAGGGACGCGCTCTGTTTCGAGAAGATCGAAGCTTTCGCTGGATTTCCAAATATCGCCAGACCTATCAATAGGCTGACAGCTGTCTGAGTGGACCCCAACATCTCGTCTAGCGGATGTTGAGTGGTTGCTGATTTGGCGTGGTGATATGTTCGAGTCTTGCGTCAATTTGCGGTAAGGAGGTATGTTGTTAGTAGGGATAGAGTTTGAGAATGCAGCGCGTGGTAAAAAAGAGTGTGGTAAGATATCGAGATATCGTTGCCCTGGCAGAGTGATGTGATGGGTAACAAGGGGGAACAGAGTTGGGGGAATGGAGCAATAGAGGATCAACCGCTATCCCGTGTCAACCAAGCCGTTCTTATATATGCGTACTTAGGATCACAAGCCGAGCCAGGACGATCGATGGAAGGTGGGTCACAGACGGCTCCCGATGGAGAAGATTGAAGGTATGTGAGATATATACATTGATCAATAACGAAATGAGGGGTCTGAGGAAGGGTGTTGCGCAGGATTGAACATCCTCAAAGTGAGGAAAGGAATGGGGCATGCTCGCCCAAAAGGGTGAGGGATTGCACGGCTCGTGAAGAAGGGCACGCAAGGCATGGCTTTGGCGCTAAAACCAGGCATTGGGTCTCGGTCATCGTGGTCGTGGCAACACAACATGCATGGCTGTGTTGAGGAGACCTGTTCGTCAATATTATCGGTGTCGTCAATCTGTCTGTGCCTTTGATTGGATTTCGTATATCTAGTATCTGGTGTCTGATACCTCTGTTTGTGTGTGCTCTGTGGCTCTGTGTATACCCGATCAATTGAAGGATAAGGATCGAGTGGAATGTCTTGATTCGATTGATCCGAGTCAGTCGGTGTCCGTAGCATCCCAACCGTCAGTCACAATGCCAAGAATCCTCCCTACCCCTACTGCACTGGACCACCACCACCCTTTGACTTACACCTGCCTTTACGACGAGGACCTTCCTGCTTCTTGGCGTGTATGCCTATATCGCAGACCATGGTGGAAGCGTAGGAGGTTAGGCTTAGGCGAGTTTATAACATGAGCTCAATGGATCGACTGCAGTAGCAGGAAAACGCGTATTGTGATCGAGTCCGGATCGATCTGACCTGATCTGATGAGGGTCGAAAAAGAGCGAGCGACGCGAGCGAGAGAGAAAAGAAAAGCAAAGATTTCATCGCCAGTCAGAACTGCGATACTGCTACTTTTCGTTCCAAATAAGCATAACTTGAGCGGACTCTAGTTCGCCTGTGAGTCCTCGAGGCGATCTCCATCGGCTAAACTACAATAAGCACTTATGTCGGGCGGAGGGGGTCATCCATCTGCACTTGGCGTTCTTGCCCATGACAATCGGAGTCATGTCGAACACTGACTACATGCCTGTGCAAGCGAGTCTCACGTCAAATGCATGTGGATGTCACCACTCCTCGTGCCTCAGAAAACTCTCTGGAATACCACCCCCCAGTCCTCTTCTCTCAGTCCCTCTCCCACGCCCGTCAACCCAAACACTTCTATCTTTCGTCCCTCGTCACTCAAAACGACGTCAAATGGGTATCCGTACATTACACCCTCGTGTCCAAAATCGTGCGATTGCCACTCCATGCACGCTTTGTATCGTCCCACCTCTGCTTTTTTATTGCAGGACGGGTCTCGTTGTTTCGAAAGCGATTTGGGGGATTGGCACGGACCGTCTGCGACGAAGCTAAAGAGATACCGCACTTGACCGTACAAGCTGGCTATGAAAGGCAAACTCCCCAGAGTCGGCAAGGCGCTCACGAGATCACTCGGACGGATGGTCCAGTGATCAAACCCTTTGCTCTGCCATCGACCTATTAGTGGGTCGCCACTAGGAGCGTTGGTATTCCGTATATCGTTCAGCAATGGCTGTGGGGTAGTAGGGGATAGCCATTGGCGAGTGGCTGCGTTGGCTGCTTGTCGGGAAGTCTCGATTCTGTGATTGAGTGATGGATGAGCTATCAGCACAAATCAGACTTGTCACCGACACGTAGCAATTGACAGCTGTGTATTACGAAATACACCATACGACGCGAAGCAAATATACTGATCAAGTCTTATGTTACCTGGCGAAACTCACCTCTCTAGCCAATTCATTCTCGGCAGTCCCCCAAAAATCTCTACCAACCGACACTTGACAAACGCCCTGAGGTACTTCCCACCGGGATCAGAGTTGGTGAGGATGGCGAAGCCTGCGTCGTGTGCTGGCAGCCGGGAGAAACGGCTGAGGAAGCCCTGTGTGATCACCCACCGGTGACGTATATCAGCTGGGTTATTCGAAACTAGGTGTCCAGTGTAACACACCGAAAACCAGGGGCTGCAGATCGCAGAGAAGGTCAGATGGACTGTAGTGTACTCACAGACACTTCTCCCGAGTGCTCGTTAATCAGTACCCCGCGATGCGTGTTGATCCGTTGTCCGAGCCCGTACAAGACCGTATGGTCGGCGAACTCTAATCCACCGGCCGAACCGACGATAGTCCGCGGCGTGACGGCTTCTGCGTACTCCGGTATAGAGGGAAGAGCTTTGAGCCATCTTGCCTGGATAAGGATGAACAGTAGGGGCGATCGCAGATGTTTAGGTCAGTCTTTCTGGAAAACGTCCTTACTACCGTACGGGAGGGTGTGTTGAAATGCGAACGCCACGGAAGCAGCAGCTGAGGCAGATCGAGTGACTGTACGAGTCACGAACGATGCCATTGCGCATTCTGATATCCCAAGAAAGTGACAAGACTCACCGCATCTTCGCCATTCATCCACAACTTGCCTGTCCCGGCTCCGCCGTCCATCTTGCCAAGCCCGAAGCTCAACATCCTGCACCGGTCTTCTGTCCCATCAACGTTCACCCTCTTCCAGAACCCGCTTGCGTATTCGGCCTCAAACTCCCTTGATGCCTCGCCCTTCACCACCTCAAGGTCATCTTCACCTTCCTCATTGTGAACATGATTGAAAGTAGCACTGCATATTCCCAGGGGTTCGAAGAACTGTTCCTTGACATACTGAGTGTAGGTCTTGCCGCCACCTATAAGCTCTTCGACGAGCAATGCCCCCAAGTCGTACAATAACGAATTGTACTGATGTACCTCCCTGAAACCCGCCGTCGGTCTCAAAACCGCCAGCCTCTCAGGAAGCTCCGAAAGGTGATATCCTTCGTTCCAGAGATGATCGTACCCCGGCAATCCTGTACGATGGCAAAGGATATCTTCGACGGTGCATTGCGCTTCGGCGAGCTTGTCGTACAGCTTGAATTGGGGGAAGAAGGACTTGATGGGTGTTTTGACGGATAGGTTGCGGGAAGAGAGGGCGCGAAGGAGGCAGAGGACGGTGAATAGCTTTGAGCTGGAAGCGAGGGCGAACAGTGTCTGTGATATGAGGGTAACGATAAGAAGTGACCATATCGGATATGGGAATCGTAACATGGGTCAGCTCAGGGGGCGTCTGTACGTCAATGTATCATCTGCTAACATTGTCATCCGCTCACCTTCGGTGTGACAGGATTGGTCATATCCCGCCTGCCTAACGCTAAATTATTCTGTGCGTCACCTTGGACATATACGACCATACATCCTTGCACGGACCACAGCTGCATAGCCTCTTCGATCTCAGCTTTGAACTCTCGCAGCCCAGCTTCGGATAACATCGTGATCAATGGGCCGTAGCTGAGAGCATTGGGGTGTTCTTGACTGGGACTGGAAGTGCGTCTGATGACGATAGGATGCGTGATATAGCGTTGACAGTTGAAGGTAAATCCAGGCGAGGCTTCCCGCTCGCACCTTTAATAACCCCTTATATATGCTGATAGATATCCGGGGCCGATGTGACAGGTCAACCTCTCAAAGACGTCAGAGGTTCTTCTCAGCGTCCTGTATGATCCTTCAAGGGAGTGAAGGAGTCGAACGAATAACGATACAGTATGATGCATCACCCCTTTTCAGTCAGGTCAAAGGATGCTTGCTCCCTTTTGGATCCCTTGATCGGAAGCGAGCACCAACCCCAAAGGATCGTAGGATTGTCATTGCGATTTGGGTGGTGAAGGAAGCTGAGAGGAAGAAATGGCGGGTTGAGTTGTTCTCATTTGAGTGCCCCCCATTCTTACGGCGGCAGAAGACATCTAGGTTCTTGCTGTTTTTCACAGTACAGTATCACTTTGCAATGTATACATACCGTTGGGTGATCTATGGGTAATCCAATTTCTATAACTTCCTTCGTTTTCTAGCAGCTTCGTCCTCCTCATCTCCTTTCGATTCGTCGTTTCTGCAGTGGCGAGATCACGAAGGGTCAGCTCGGTTCGAGACTCTTCTTGCAACAAGATGAGTTTGGCCGGTCCGATAAGATCACCTTGATTTGAAAGAGGATTGTAGGTGGCAGCACAGGAACGGAACTCGGCATGCTAGACCAGCTCAAACCAACCAAACCTCACCTACTTGAGTTGCTTCTTGTCCACGAGCCCACTTCCCAAGATCAGATCAAGCCATTCCCCTACCAAGGGGTTCTCATCATGCCTCCAGACCCCGTTCTCCACAGCGGGATGCAACGAGCTGCTAGCGTACCATCCAAACAAGCAGAAATCGGCGTGGCTCGCGCCCGAACCGATCAACCACAGAGGCTGGCCCTTCTCCTTCTTGTAACTCAATAGGGATTCGATAGTCGCCAGCTGTTTCCGAGCGCTAGATAGCTGGGCCTCAAGTGCGGAGGAGTCTTTGAATTTCTCGACGAGGCCTGAATGCTTGGCTTGGTCGCCTCCGAATTTGGACTTGATAAAGTATTCTTTCGAGGGAGCGTCGAATTGGTCGAAGATCTGCAACGTAAAAAAGAGGATGAGGAGTAGGTATATCGTCAGTACATATGATCCTAGGGGCAGGCGATAGTGATCGGGCACGTGCCACCCTCCAATGGTTATTATGATGCAGTAGCAAGAACCCTTGGGATTTCCGCGCTCGACTCGATGATACAGTCAATCGAAATCCCCACTCACCGAGGCACCGACCAGAGGTCTCAGCTCGTTCGCAAAAGTGGTATTGCTCCAGATCTCGATGAACTTGGCGAAGTCTTTACCAGCAGGGGATCCGCCAAAGACAGACTTGTCAGCCGTACCATGTTCTTCCTCGAGCTATGATGTAGCACCAGTAAACAAATAGAAGAGGTCAGCTGAAGCTTCTTAGCGGGGAGGCCCTTGAGGAGCTCGATTATGTCTCGTCGTGAATCATGCATCGGCAAGTGCCTCTGATGCCTCTAGCCAGACCCTTGTATCACTTACATACTCGGCGATCTTCCAAGAGTCGGTCGTGTACTGCCCGTCCACCTCGATAGTGGGTACAGTCACGGCGGGGTTCTTGGTGATCTCGGACAACTCGCCCCTGATCTGAGGGAAGGTCTTGCCAGAGGTATTCACGTCGAGACCGAGGAGACTGTAGAGCAAATTGATGCAGCCAAAGAGAGTGAGCCATCATTCGGACTTGAAATTAGACGATGTGGCCGGTATTTGGTACTACGCGGACGTTGTGTGTGTCTAGCCTACTCACGCAAGATCAAGCTTGGTCTTCCATACATGCGGAGAGATGACCCTTCCATCGGGGTTGGCAGCGTCCCCGACGAGCTGGTAGAGTGTGTACTTGGTCATTATGTGCTATCAGATCACCAAAATAGTCTTCCACGAGAAGTCGAAGTCGAATTCAGCTCTAAAAAGGTAGATGATAGTAACACGCTGCGATTGTTTTTTTCATAGATATCTGATCTTGTTTATCACTATATATATTGGCCGGCCGATCCCGCCATACTGGCGCCATCGCAATCGCAATCGCGTCTTTCTCAGCTGAGGAGCTCTAGTGGTCGCTCACACCGTATGGCACCATGCGCATCTCGTCACTTCTTCGGATACGGAACAATAGCTAGAGCTTAAAGTCGCCGAACTAGAAGGTGCGTTATCGATGAGGTGATTTCGAGTGATTGAATGTAACAAACTCTCGGATCGCCGACAATATAATGCATGACGCCATCGATATAGTATCTCTGGGATTAGGCGTAGGCGGGACGGTTTCGGCGATGACCGAACTAGCTAGATAGGCACGTACACGCTACGCTGGCTTGTCTCCTCCATCGTACCAAATCCACCCACTCGAAAGCGGTGGAGCCGTACACTCATGATTATGATCTGCATGACTTCCTCGCCTTCTTAAGAGGGCAGACGGCAGACCAAATATCTAAGCGTCATCTCAACACATGATGAAACGAATCATCGCATCTCCCAGAGATATCGCACGGCCGAATGGACGAGAGGGAAGGATAGTAATTGTGCGGCAAATCCTCGTATCCAAGCAACTGAATCGGATGAAACGATGAAACGATCTCATCGCTTTGATGATCCTCTCTTAAGGTCCCAATGAGTCGGAAGTCCCTCGCCTCTCAGATACCTTTCCTTACCACTCCAAGTGTCCGAACTACGTGCGTCTGTGCTGACGATCTCCCAGAAGCGAGATCACCCGCGATATCTTAGCGCTTGGTGCGGGTCCAGCCTTCTGCGGCTCGAGCGTCCTGTCATAGCGAGGAGGACTAGTCTTGAGAGCAGAAGGGAGCGATGGAAGCACCATTCCATTCTCTCACCTGTACACATACATACAAGTCCCTGCTCTTTGCCAAGGCCAAGGATCCTGAGCCGGCTCCATTCACGCCGCAATCGTTCGTTCGGCCCTTATCACTTATTCTTTTTTTTTTGTCCTTTTCAAGCTTTGTGTTTTTCGATTCTCGTACTTGTCTTAACTCGGACTCGGACTCGGCTCAAATCGGCGGTGCATACACCCTCTGTTGTACACGTCAAGCCCCAGGGAGCTGGCCTCCCTCAATCCCATCCCATCCCATCCCATCCCTTCTACTCGTCTCGTCACTGCCTACAATCATACCGCATCGACGTTCGAGCACCGGCGCAGTGTCCTCAGCATACGCAACGTCATCTGTCTTGGACAAGCACTGATAAGTACGGCTCCCGGAGCCTATTTACTGCTCGATAACCATTTTCCAAGGGTATAATCTAGCTATACGCACTTTTAGTCAGCCTCGCTGGTCAAGCTCATCCCGCGCAAGACTTTTCGCACTACAACAGTCTGGCTTTCTGCATATTCTTCGCTTCGCTTGTAGAACGCATCTTCTGAATCCATTAAAAAGGACCGATTCCGATACAATCTGATTACACGATACTCGAGCGACATGTCCCTCAAGGCCGAGTTGACGACATGGTCCAACGCCCTTAAAGCGTACGAACAAGGCGACTACGACCTATCGATAGCTGAATTCGAAAAGATAGGCGATACGTCCAAGATTCAATGGAATATAGGAATCATCCTAGCCACGCAGGGGAAACACGAGGAAGCGATCAAGCGGTTTTACGATGCCATCACCTCGGATATGTATTTCACGGTCGCGTATCATCAGGCGGGCGTGAGCAACTTTGTAAGTGACCATCGGGGTTGGCTTGGATGTTTTTGCACCTCTCTTCTCTCTTTCGCGGCTGTCTTCGATCGGGGTCTCCATCGTCTTCTGGTGGTCAACGACGAGTTCATGCTGTTATGGGTTGTCTTTGACCTCACTTCACTCTCAGATGCTGGGCAAGTATGAGGCCGCCTTGAAGGATTTCGAAGATGCGCTTAGATATTTGAGGGGGAACCAGACCATGTGAGTGTAGGTCACTTGGGTCGAGTCAAAATTCCATGGACGCGATATCTTGTGGACCCAAAAAGCTTCGAGCGAAGGCCACCACTCTGCTCATGCCGATAGCATTATATCGCTGACGAGGCTTGTGTCGTTGCGCCGTATTTGATCGGTGCATAGCAACTACGAACAACTAGGCCTCGACTTCCGCCTGTACTCTGCTGAAGTCCTCTTCAACTGCGGTCTCTCCAAGATCTACATTGGCCAGACCGAATCCGGTATGACTGATCTGAGGGAAGCCTCGAGCCAAAAAGTGATAGATGAGCACAAGGTCATTGATGATGCGATAAGGGACCAAGGTAGGGACTATAATGTCTTTTCAGTGCCTGTGAGTGCTGGGGTGGGCGTTTCGCATTTAGGACGATATTGGATCGTGCTGAAGATCTGGACTTGCCCCAATCTATAATCAGGTCGGTGCGCTCTTCAAGCCTTCCGCCAACAAGCTGAAGAATCTGGCCACACGAGATTACATGGGGAAAGCTGTGAGTGCTCGCTATCTGTGCCGCTTCAGGCGGCAGAAACTCACGTACATGCTCAAGCATAAACGATAGGCGCTAACTGTTCCCCCTTGCCCCTTGCTTGCACGTGTCCCATGTTGTATACCAATTCCCCATGGCGATGCACTATAAACATGCCTCGCCATCAGGTCCTGGTAGCAGCGACAGATGTGAATGACGCCTATACCTCGTTCACGGGTATCACCCGCCTCAAGCGAGGCCAGAACCCCTCTGGCGCCCCCTTGGACGCGTCCCACCCCTTGGGCAGATCTGCAAGTATCTCGGCCATCCCCAAGCCTCAGGACTTGTCGTCTTCCGGCTTTGACTTTGCATCCGGGGATCGATCTCCGATCGGTGGTAGAATGACGAGAAGTAATACCGTAGGGATCGTGCCGCTGAGCAGTAGTGGTAGTGGTTCGGCTGAGCTCGGTCGATCTATGACGAGTGCCAACGGCGCCAACAGAAACAACAACAATAATCGGCCCAGCGTGAGAATCACCACCGATCTCTCAGCACCCATATCCACGTCGACATTGCCTCGCGGGATAGCGTCTGCACCTGTCAACGCGCCCTTCAATCCACTACTGAGACCATCTCGATCACCCGTTCCGCCGTATACCACCACATCGACCTCGAAACCCGGCCCCAACCCCTACCCCTACCCGGCCGCCGGTCGACCAAGCCACGAAGCCAGGAAGCCATCCACCGAATCGGAGTCGAGCCGGGATTCACCCGCCATGTTGAAAACGCCCCTGGAGAGGGATATTGTACGACAGCGATCAATTGCTATCACGGAGCTGTACGACGATTATTACAAGTCGACGTCGGCGGATGCCCAGACGGAAAGTGGCGGTACGTACGATATCACTTTCGATGTGGACGAGTATCCAGGCGATCTGCCTCAATTGCCTCCATTAAGAACTCGGTCTCCCGGGTACTTTGGCGGTGGTGGTGGTGGCGGTCATAACAATACCGCCAAGGCCGCACCACCCGGCACCGCCACACCCTCTATCTTGATGAGGAAAGGGAGTGCCAGTGCCAGTGCCAGTGCCAGTGCCAGTACCGGTCAACCGCAACTGCAAAGACGACCCACGATGGGCGTTCCGAGGGATGTACGAACGCAAGGGCCAGGTCAAGCTGGGCAGAGAGGCGATTTCACATCAACGATGTATAGCGAGGATTCGGCGGGGAATAATAGGGTGTCGAATTATCAGGATATGCTGGGGCCTGGCGATAATGGGCTGTTCTTCGATATGGCCAAGGTCAGGGTCAAGGTGGGTGATCCCTTGCTCCCTCACTCACTCTTCGTGCTTACGCCATGGAATCAATTGGGACGAGACATCGTCTTGCGTTATTGTATATGTATATGTTGCGAAGTGTGATCGGAGCTGATTCCTGCTCTATCGCTACTAGGTAAACTTCGGCTCCGTCAAACGAGGAATGTCTATCCTCCCTACACATACCTACGAGACTTTTCTCCAATCCCTCCGCGAGAAGTTCCCGCAACCAACCACCCAAGATAGTGAGCTGAAGATTCGGTTCAAGGATGAAGATGGGGACATGCTCAGTATGCTTGATGAAGGCGATTTCGAGGCTGCGATCGATGTTGCGAGGGTACTTGGTCAGGGGAGAGGCGAGGGAAGGCTGGAGATCTGGGTGGACTAGACTAGAAAAACGGGGAGATGTCAATCGTACGACGTTGACGCTTTATGGAGTACTTGATGGACCTAAGCTTAAGGACAATACGAGGTATTGTGACGAGATGTTTAAGACATTGTACATGCAGTATATACAGGACGTGTAGTCCAGCACAAGCAGTATTCACAATCTCGACGAATCCGCGGTCCTGGTGTGGTTAGTCCAGTTATTCTGCTTCGACCTGAACTGAGGGGAGCGCTGTCCCTGCATCTGATCGTAGACAGACGGTGTTACAGAAAGTGCTACGAGCATTTCACCATTAGACTGTTGACTCGAGCCGCTCCCCGCTCTGTACTCGTAGGGTATTGGGCCGACTGTGGCTACGTAAATCGGAGGAACTGCATTTGGCATGTCCCATCTCTGCAGCGAGAAAGTCGCCTGCTGATAAGATAACGGCTATAGTAGTTTACAAGACGTCAGACATCGGCAGCGGGGCGTGCTGGCTGCCGGGCAGAACAAAGAAAAAGAATAAAGATCAGCTTTAGCTTGAGCCAATCGACAGATATGAATGCATATCTGCACGATAAGCTCAGCTGGTGGCCACGCATCATGTACAAGTATGCTAAAAGACTATGGATTGGATTGATGCATACCTCTCGCTTCACACCAAGACAGCATTACTTACTCGTACTGTAGGCGATGAAAATGCGATGCAAACATACAGTACTGTACGTCGGTCTCGGATAAAGGCGGTGTCGCGGATTATCTGCAGTCTGGTCTCAAACTGGTCCCATTCGTCACTCTCCTCTCGCATGTACTGCGCACTCGACAGGTTCGACACCGACACTTACGCAGCCTCCCTCTTCCCTCTGCATACATGACTTAGACAAATATCCCCCTCATCTCATCTGCTTGGTCTTGGCACGAACGCGTATAGTGCAAGTGCACTCTTGGTACTCTCGGTACTGTTGGTGCGTGCTACGTAGAACGTAGCATGAAACATAGCACGGCGATGCGGTGATCGTCATCACAGTCACAGTCATAGTCAGAATGACATTCCGCGGCAAGTAAGCGATGACCAGGTACTGACTGCAATGCATATGCAATCCTCTTGTCCATCTTTCCGTACTCGTACTCACTTTCCGTCATAGTCAGTCGGTCTTTCGATGCTTGCACAGGTTTGCAGAGTCGAGTCGAGTCGAGTCGAATCCCCGTACCCTCTCATCTTCCTTTCCCTTCTCGTATCCTCCGACCCAGCACTACTCCTTCCACGATCACCGAAGAAAATCCAAGCCCCATCGCCGTCGCGTACTCTCTGCTGCCCTGGCTTGGTCGGTCGCAGTCTTGACGGCTTCTGATTTCCATCTTCGTATCAAAAGGTGCAGGTCACCACCCCTGCCATTTGGTTGATCCGCTATAATGTCTTCTTATTCTTCTTCGACATCACAACCACGCCGATTAGGTATACCCTCACGTCCAAAGGCATCGACGACAGCATCATCAACTTCTGACTCGTCTACTTTACCTGCTCAACGACAACCTCGTAAAAGCAACTCGCCCACCAGCACAGGTACAGGCACAGCGACAGCTCGACCGTTCATATCCAAGATCCGACCGCCAACAGCTGCTACTGCTGCCATCCTTTCTCCCTTACCCCGGCCAATCAAACCTCATCCCAGGACGACCTCGCTCGCTTCGAGACCAAAGCTCAAACAGCCCTCAGGCCCCGCTACATCTGCTATTGTAACTGAACGGTCTATACCTATCCTCGCAGCTCATCATAGGAAGACGGGAATCGCGACCGCTAATCCAGGAGGTGCAAGCGGGACGGTCATCAAGAGACCGACCCTCCGCAGGACTCAGCATAAGGCCGTCATCGCTTCAAGCGTCAGCCACGGAACCAGCAAGACCAGAGTAAATATGGACGCCCGTACGAGAATGAATGATGCAAATGAGGCAATAGAAAGCGGGAGGCTGGAGTTCCCGCAACCAAGAGTCAGCTTCCTCACCCCTCGAGAGGTTTGGAGCCCCCTCGCTACCCCTATTCCCGGTTTGCCATCGAATGTCTCTGCTTCTTCTTCTACCTTCACCTCTACCAGAGCATCTGCGATGCCTGCTCCTGCCAGGATGAAGATGGCGTCCAAGACCAATGTGAGTTGAGTATTCGTTTCTCCCCATCAGTGTCGTAACAGAACAGTCAACTTTGACATCTCCGTTTGGGCCTGAGTTATGTAGCTGATTGTGACTAACGGTTTCATCGATCTCTTCATTTGGTTCATGTCGCGCAGATACCCAAATATCAACTTCGAGATCCAGGTGTGACTTCCACCTCAAGCGGGCTTCCCAAGCCCGCAAGACCAAGGCCTCCATCCCTGCAGCCTTGCTCGACGAATTACACTACATCCTCGATCCCTACACTTCGCCCGGTCTCTCAGCCTCCGCCATCCAACGTATCATCATCGTCAACACCGTCATTATCGTCATCATCGATGATCAAACCCACGGTAACGGACGCTATCACCGCTACACAAAATGGCATTACAGCTCCTGCTTCTGCTTCTGCTCGACGACCCCCTGGGATAGGAACGATGATTCGCAACCGAGCAGCCGCTTCGCCTCCCTCTCAAGGAGAGAAGCTGGCCTCCCTCCGTCCCGCCAATCAGCCCAGCAGCCTTGCTGCTCCTACTACCGATTCTCAAACCATAGCAACTGGACGCCGGGTTCCAAGTCATAGTCGGAATCTGTCAGAGCCCGCTTTCACCATCGAGCCATTCATCGACAGACAGCGACCCGTCTCCTGGAATCCTGCATACGACTCCAACACAATCAGCTATCAAGATGGTGGAACTGAAAGCATGCTTGAAGCCCCCTTGTTGTACGCGAGGATGGGTTCGAACGCTTCGATAACTTCTTCAGCTACCAACTGTTCGTCCGCTTCTTCGTTGACTAGACATAGGGCTATACGTGCCAATGGTAAAGGGCGCGGACGTAGCTCACGGATCGGGTCAGCGAAACGAGACTCGCTAAGCGGGGACTGGGATAACAGGTATGAAAGGACGCTCGGCACGCCGAGCGAGGAGTTGGACGGAGAGGGAGCTAAGGAAGAGGATGACGAAACTGAGTCGACAATATCGGAAGCCTCGATCAGGACAGCAGCGACTATTAACATGCCCAACGGTGTCTCTGACACATACCGAGATCAGCATCCTTTGACCAGCCCTTGCGACCTACTCACAGGGTACAATCGTCCCAACTTCCCCTCTGCCTCTTTCACCCCGTACGCGAAAGAGTCAAAGCCAGCTTCGCTCTCAATTGAGACTGATGACAATGGTCTAAACCTTGACCCCGAGCGAAACGATCCCGACACTTCAATGTGCGCCCCATACCTCGTTCCTGCCGCGGGACCACGTATGACCCTCGAGTGGGAGTCTGATGGCAATTGCAATTCCGAGGGTGAGATCGACGAAGCTGAGAGAGTATGGCGCGAGCTCGAGAGCAAATTGGGGAGGAAAGTGAGAGGGAGGAGTCTGCGCAGAGGCAGGTGGGTGGTCAGACCCGTAAGAGAGGAGCTTGGTGGTGGAGAGGATGTGGGAGTGGGCATGGAGAAGACGTCGAGCGGTTTCTCGATCTCATACTATGTCTCTTCTCAAGACACATGCTTTGGTGTCAGAACGCCTCAAGAAGCAACAGAAGACGGAAATCAACTTGCTCTTCTCAGTTCTGAATTCGATGTGCAAGCGACGGCACTCTTCGACATGTCAGCACCGCTCATTCCGAGCGTCTCAGCGAGCGCATGCACCCCTTGGAATACGCCTTGCATGAACAAAGAGACGCTCAGACGCAGTCGACGAGTGAAGAAGAAGTTTAGCGCGAGTGGTAGCGGCAGCGGAAGCGAAAGCTGGAGTATGGGCATGAGCATGAGTACGTCTTGTAGCTCGGAAGCAATCGAGGGGCCCGAGTATGACGAGGAGGAGAGTGTGATTGAGTTCTACGACCAATGTGAGGAAGCGTCAGACTCCTTCGACAAGAACGAACAATCTTTGATCGAACTGCCGATATCACCCGTCATCGTCAATTCATTTCAGGAGAATATCACACCTTCCCCGGAGCCTCAAGTCAACATCAACGCCCGATTTCAGAACGAAGATTCCTCTCGATCCCAAGACGCCGCGACTGCTCCGTCCCCAGCCACAACCACGGGTAGACCAGGCCCCGTGTACAGACTCGATTCGCACGTTATCTCCGCGCTCTCAGCTCTCAAAGGCGTATTCGATTCCCCCGAGCTGGATCACGCCCTCACAGCTTCTTCATGTCCACCGTACACTCTTCAAGATCTTTACGAGTCAGAGTCAGAGTCAGAGTCAGAAGGTGGAGATGACGATGCCGCCGTCTCGGAAGGGCTAGGGCTGGGACTGGGTGTACCCCTCAGGCTGGATAGCATCTACCACTTGCCCGTCCTTTCGCCTAGGCTTAGACCCTCATCCATCGCTAAAGCTAGAGCCGATAGCGTAAAGGAGCAGCAAAGTCGTACAGCATCATCTTTGGTGTTTCGCAAGCTGGAGGGCCCTGTCGATGACTGTGTACGTGAGGTCGAAGCTGGACTCAAACGGGGGATTGTCGATAGTCCCACCGAAATGTGCGTGGTCGAGGGAAGCGGACATCCCGGTCCGATCCAGACACCAAGATCAGCCGCCTCAGCCTCAGACTCGAAGATCACGCTTGCATCCAGCACTGAAAAGAAATGTGAGGATGATGACGCGGATCTCGAAGAGATGATCATCATCAGAGATCTGGACACGGGTGTAACGAGAGAAGTGAGGGTGGACAGTCTCGTGAATGATATGGCTTTGCACTGAATGAAGTCACATGTCAGTTAACAGTAAAGTAACATGTGTCTGACCGACTCTGACATGGTATATGCACATTGCACACTAGATGTGATCTGTGATGTTCTTAGCCAGTCTAGTCGGTGGTTTTCCACTTTTGTATGTACCTGATGGACAGTATTACTTATACTGGATGCTTAGTGATGACATGTTGTTGATGATATGATGAAATGATGAGATGTATGAATTAAATGTCCAATGTAGAATGACTAACTCGCGGTAGTCATGTTGCACATTTGGACATCTTTATGCCTTTTTTTTATGCATGGCTTACAGGTCTAGGTCTATTCAGTATCATTCGAGCGATGTACCGCCGACCCAGGATCACCTGCGTTTTCCAAAGTCTAACGCCGACTACCCGCTTTCGTCCAATACTCCAAAAACGTCCCCTTCTCCGTCCATCCCATCCCTTTCGTCCTCCTCACCCTCCCCGTCTCCGCCAACACTGTCGCACAAGCTTCTCTCCACACGCTCTCCAGGTCCTTGGACGCAGAATCCAATCCGCCCGGAACGTTGTTCAGTATTTCAGACGGTAAGAATGATGGTGAAGAGGGTGAGGCTGAGGGATGTAAGGTCCGCACGTGGAGCGATCGTTGGGTGAGTGGAGTAGGGGTCCAAAGTAATGAGAAGAGGAGGTGTTTGAGCGGAGTGGGGAGGGGGCAGGTGGCGCTGGGTGCGAAGGGTTCAGGAGGGGTGTGTCTGTGCAATTGGATTTTAGATTCATCAGTCAGCATTTGCTCACCGCGTTGCTGCTTCTCTCTCAAGGCAGAGTACGGCAACAGCGGAACACCCCACACTCACCTGATGAACTTGATCCATACAATCCCTTCATCGTCTCCGCCCACATCGCCCTCCGTTAGTGTCCCCTCTGCGAACCTTAACAACGCCCTCCCATTCCCCGTCGTCCCCTCAGGGAACAAGCATACCGCCCGACCTTCCTTCCTTCGAGCCTCTCTCAATGTCTTGTACACCCCCCTCGGTGGTACAGGGAAGGTATCGGGTAGTGATCCTGTTCGAGCGATTAGGTTAAGGAGGGGAACGGGCATGTAGCCTAAGAGAGGTGGTTGCGGGACTGAATCGGTCTTGGAGATGGAGGCGGAACCTGTACCGGTGTGTCGGCCTGTCTTGGCCAAAGATGAAGGGGCAGCGACTTCATCTGAGAAGACGGGTAAGAGGAAGGTAGGGTTGTGCCTGTCGGACATTGATAATTCAGTCACTGTCGGCTTAAGGTTGCGCGAGACGACGGCTCTCGACCATGCAGGACGCAAAAGCCGACGTACCTGAATGCGAGATAAAGCACATCCACATAACTCGTCCAATTGGTGATGATCAGATCGCCCTTCTTGGGCGATACTTTGGAGATCTGAGCTACGCCGCTCTTTCTATACCTCGTAAGGAAAGGTGAACGGCCGAGTATTGCAAACTCGTCAGCTGTCATTCCTATCTCAGAAGTATTCGGAGAGAAGCAGCTCACCCTCGCTTGGGAGACACCATATCAGTCGATATCCAGTAATAGCCCATAATACCCAACGCGAGTCGGCATGTGAACGCCGTCAAGGCGGAATTGATCGCTCGATACAACGGCGGTACGGGGACCTAAGATGTATGCAGAAACACATCCACGTTTCAGTATCGAAGCAAGCTGAACTTTAATCTTCGCATGACTGTGATGCTGAGCTTACGAAGATCAAGCATAGTCCGTCCACCAGCAGTATATGCACGAGCGCTACGACGGCCAAGAGGAGCGCTCGAACAGCCGAATGGAGGAAGGACGGCACGCCCAGGATAGCGAGGAAGATTGGGGAGACTGTCCTCGGGGGCATAGGCGGGAGGAAGGGCTAAACCGTAACCGAAAACAAGAAAAAAGAAAGATGATAAGCTATCTGCTACTGCTTCTGCTTCCTTTGGTAAGGTAGTGAGCGACAGCGAGAAGCTAGCTTACCTGAATACCCGTTCCAGGATCCTGTCACGTAGATGACAATAAGAATTCCGGGCTTGTCAGCAGGTGTTCCAGGCCCCGATATAGGAGAAAGATGGACACCTACTCTCCATTTCGAATACTTCTCCATCTTTTTAGTGGGCCTCAGTCAGACCTGCTTCCGGTACTTGTTTGCTAGGCAGGATATACCGAAAACAAGGAAGAGAAAGAGAGAGAGAGAGAAGGAGGAACAGAACAGAAGTGAACACCGCCCAACCTGGAAGGGATGCTCCAAATGTGTTGACTTATTATTCGGTTGTCGGGTGGTGACTGCCCATCATAGCCGAGATGACGTGGCATTATGATTATAAACGATGTATAAGGGTAGGATAGAACGTTCTCGGCGATCGCCGCCACTTATGGTCGAACGTTATCACTCTATGCCATGCACGGCCATTCGACTCGAGCGATCACCGTTGTCCGAAATATCCTGGCGGCAACATGTCCCATCCTTGACAACGATATCACCCTATTATCCTTGTCACGTCTAGTAATAGCAACTCTTCCTCATCGTACTACCTTTCACATCAGGAGCGATCGTCGGTCGGAGACTATCATCTTGAGTTAGAACCGACCTAACTTTGGCTCAAAACCAACCCACAGTCAAGACAAAAGCTAGCGATAGCACAATAGCATTGGAGCGAAATGGGCTTCACTCTCCTCGTCGATAACTATGATTCGTTCACCTGGAACATCTACGCCGATCTCGCTACGTGCGGTGGGAATCCGGTCGTGATCAGAAATGATAAGATCACCCTCCCGGAAATTGAGGTGAGCACCTTTTTTGGATCAAACTTTTACAAGAGGTCTAGGGCTCGCTGTGCTGCTCATGCTGACCAATAAACCTATCGTCATTGCCTTTGTCACTCAATTGTCGTGGTAATATGTTGTTGCGTTGCATCGCGTCACATTGCGCTCCGCAGGAGATGTTCGCTGTCGGTGACTTGGAGAGAATAGTCATCTCTCCCGGACCAGGACACCCGAGGACCGACTCTGGTATCTCTCGAGATGTGATCAGCTGGGGTATCGGTAAACTACCCATCTTGGGGGTGTGTATGGGTTTGGAATGTATTGTGGATTTGCTTGGCGGCGAGGTGAGTCGCGGCGCAACTGGACCTTTTCTCAAGAAAAAAACAAGGAAATCCCTTCCAATATCCCCTGCGTCAACTGAGTCGCATGCCGACTTCCCACGGAAGCGCGATGCATGTTGCGAATGTTGATTTATGGTGTTGATCTGATCTGTTTCTGATCTTCTTCATCAGATCGGCTACGCCGGAGAGATCAAGCACGGCAAGACCTCGTTGGTCGAGCACGACGGCCTCGGCATCTTCCACGACCTTCCCCCTCTACTCTCTTCGGTCCGATACCACTCCCTCTCCGCCTCGCTCCTCTCCTTGCCCAAAACCCTCCAAGTGACCTCCACAACGCAAGAATCGGGAGTCATCATGGGCGTGAGACATCGATCCGCGACTGTCGAAGCGGTGCAATACCATCCCGAGAGCTGTATCTCCGAGGGTGGGAAGGGGTTGATGGCGAATTTCTTGAAGCTCAAAGGAGGTGAATGGGGTGGCGAGAACGCTTGGTGTGGCGTCCCTGCACAAGGTCAAGAAGAAGCAGAGCTCGGCGAGAAGGAGGAGCTGGAAAAGCAGCCGACAGCCAATGGTATCCTCCAGGAAGCCAGTATCAGCGAGGCGAAGAAAGGCAAGGCATCCGCTGCTCCCTCGTTGCCGACTATCCTTAATCAAATCCACGCTCAGAGGCTCCTTGACGTAGAAGCCTCTTCATCGACCCTCGCCACTACCCCAGCGAACATCTCGACCTCATTGACCCTGCACACTTCGCCTCCACTCATCAACTTCCTCCAGCGGATCCACGATACCCCTCACACGGCAGTCATGGCTGAGATCAAGCGAGCCTCACCCTCCAAGGGTGATATCGCTCCGCTCGCATCTGCGCCTGCTCAAGCGCTCAAATACGCTCTGGCCGGCGCGTCCGTTATCTCCGTCTTGACTGAACCCAAGTGGTTCAAGGGCTCTCTGGTGGATATGCTCGCTGTTCGTCAGGCGGTAGATAGCTTGCCCAACCGACCTGCTATCCTGCGAAAAGACTTCATCCTGTCAAAATACATGATCGACGAGGCGAGGCTCTACGGTGCCGATACTGTCCTCCTCATCGTGGCTATGCTCGAGCCTGCTCAGCTCAAGGAGCTGTATAACTACTCGGTTTCAAAGGGCATGGAACCCCTTGTGGAAGTCAACAACCCGACCGAGCTCACTCTGGCCCTCGAGATCGGCGCCAAGGTCATCGGAGTCAACAACAGGAACTTGCACGATTTCAACGTTGACATGTCGACCACTTCGCGAGTCAACGCAGCCCTCAATGGACGCGACGTCGTCCTCTGCGCCCTCAGCGGTATCTCGAGTCATGCCGACGTAGAGAAATACGTCAAAGAGGGCGTCAGGGCTGTACTTGTCGGCGAAGCGCTGATGCGAGCAGAGAACACTCAACAGTTCCTCCGGGATTTAATTGGCTTACCGCCCGTCCAATCTCTCCAATCGGCGGGCGCCAACCCTTTGGTCAAGATCTGCGGGATTCGATCGGTCGACGATGCCAAGATTGCGATTCAGGCTGGAGCCGATCTGTTAGGCGTCATCCTTGTCCCTGGAGCCAAGAGGAGAATATCGTTTGATGTCGCTCGAGAAATCGCCGAAGAAGTTCAATCTGCTCGACGGTCCAAATCAAAGTCTTCGCCAAATGGCGACAGTATTCAAAGCACGCACGAGCGCTCGACATCCTCTGAACCTTGGTTCACTTCGCACGCCCGACGTCTGACCAGCCGTAGAAAACCCTTACTGGTCGGCGTATTCCAGAATCAATCCCTCGATGATATCTTGGACGCTGTCGACGAGATCGGTCTGGATATAGTACAATTACACGGCGACGAGCCTCAAGGTTGGGCGAAATTCATTCCTGTGCCTGTGATCAAAGTCTTCCGAGTCTCTCAGGATGGTACGATATCAGGTGGACAAATCAATAGACCCGGTCAAAACAACTTTGTCTTGCTCGATGCTGGAAGCGCTGCTGGCGCTGGCGGTGGGGAGGGTAAGAGTTTCCCTTGGGAACATGCCAAGAGGGTGATCGAGCAAGGTGAAGTGGGAACAACATCGTTCCCCTTACCTGTTATCTTGGCTGGTGGCCTGGATCCTGATAATGTGAAGAGGGCAATCCAGGAGATTGGGGACAAGGGTGTAGTGTGTGTAGATGTCAGTAGTGGTGTTGAGCTAAGTAGCGGCGTAGGCAAAGATAAGAACAAGGTCGAGGCATTCGTCAGGGCTGTCAAGGGTCAATAGATAGATACACTTGTCGAGCGATCATGGTATACTGGAGGAGCCGAATCAATGTCTTTTGATGCATAAGGCATACGAGACGAGACGCATTTTAGCCCATCCTCCCTCCGATTGATATGGCGGATCTATGCATAGTGAAGCAACGCCGTTAGATGAGCGTATGTCTATTCCGTCCATATCGCTCATTTCATATCGCACATTTACTCATCCCCTTCATCCATCCGCTCCTGCTCCTGCTCCTGCTCCCGCTCCCGCTCTCGCGCTGCTTCTTCCTTGGCCTTACCCCTACCTCCGACCCGTCCCTTAGCTTCTCGCCATTTCCTATTCACCTCATCGGGCGTATCGCCCCTCGGCCTCTCTTCCAGTCTCTTGTATTTCAACGCTATAGCCACCTCGCCGCCTCCTGTAGGATAAGTGATCTGATCCTCCCTCTCGGGTTTAGTATCAGAACTACTTCCTAGTACTTCGCGAAGCTTGCGCAGCGATCCGGATACTTGCCATGCCCTAATCTCAGCTTCTTGCGCAGCTGACAATAACGTCCGCTCAAACCCTTCTCTACCGCCCATCGCTGGCAAGTACAGTCGATCCTGTTCCTCGGAAGACAAGGTCGACCAAGGACCGTCGTACCCTCCGAATCGCCAATCCAGGACACCTTCCTTGTATCCGCATTTGTGGAGAGTGAGAGGCAATGGATCACCCATCGTGTAATTCGGCTTTGAAGGGTATTTGTCAACGTCGAGCAACTCGGTCACCATGTCAGGTGATTCGAGCTTGGAGCCAATCAAGAATAAAACGGCAATGATGTGTCGGACTTGATGCCACAAGAAAGCGGTCCCGATCAAATTGAATACCACCCTCCTCCCTAGTCCTTGGCCCGAGTCTGCCTCTTCTTCAAAATACGCTTCGAGGACCGTCCGTCGATGGTTCTTGATCTGTTTACTACCGTCCAATTTACAGAAATTCCGATGATCGTTCTCGCCGATCAACCGCATCGCTCCTTCCCTCATCAAATCTAAATCGAGCGGAGGGGCGTTAGGCGTGGACGTCAGGTGGAACGCGTACCGGTAGTGTCGGTACGAGCAGGAGAATCGGGAGTCGAATTCACCTGTCAGTGGAGACCAGGCGATCACGCGGATGGAGGAAGGTAAGACTGAGTTGAGCAGTTTGGTGTAGGGGTATTCGAGGGGCGGGGCGGAGTTGTGAGACTGCGTTGAGGATTTGTTGTTCGATTTCGCTTTGCCTTTGAATTTGGACTTGGACTGGCCGGATACATTCTGCGTTTCCCCGCTAGCCCCATCCACCTCGGCCATATCTTGATCCTCGTCTTGAGGTTCATCCGTCTCCGCCTTGACCTTGGGCGGTTCGACAGGATCCTTCCAGCCTTGCCCTACCCCTAGCTCAACGCCGCCGTCCCCTCTTTTCCTATTACTCCTCACCCAGAGATTCACCACCTGACCCTCCCCACTCACCCCCCTATCTGTCCTCCCACACCGCCCGTACCCGCACCCTTCTAACCCCTTCCCAGCCTCTATCAAACGCGTCTTCTCTAGCGCAGCGAGCAATTCTGATTCGACGGTTTGCACCTCGGGCATACCTGGTAGAGGCGGCTGAAGGGCCAAGCCACAGTACGGCCACCCGTGGTATGAGATCAGCAGGGCGATGTGTCGCGTAGGATGGGCTGAAAAGTTGAACGGTTTCTCGGCTTTCTTCAACAGTTTTCGCGCGTGTTTCCGCAACGGGCGGCCATTCTCATCCACCATTGGTATAGGTGTAGGTGTAGGCGTGGAGGAGGACGAGGAGGAGATCGCAGCCATGGCAGCTGCGCTAGACGACGTCGAAGCAGCGTCAAAAACTTGGGCAGTCGAAGCCACGCCTCTTACTGAGTCGGAGGGTTCGACCCGACCTTGAGCCTGAGGTTGAGGGACAACGTGCGATCCGGCTCGCCCAGACTCGATCGATTCGAGCCTCGCGATCAACTCCTCCCGAGAGAGCTTGGCGTACCTGGACATCTTTTTCGAAGCTGCTCTTCTTGTCAACAACACCAAAGTGGTGAGCATATAGCGGAGTAGGTAGAAATAGTCGGGTCAGGCGGGCGAATTGAGAGATGGTAGCGCTGGACCCTCAACTATCTTAAGCGCAAGCGATTTTGAGAGACAACACCAAGAGATCACGAGTGGAATGGATATAATGGATATGATATTTTGAATTCTATTTTATAGCTTGGGCCCCTTTGCGCACGAACGTAACAACGAGGAGGCGGCGATGGCCGATCACGTCGGTTATTTCCTCTTGCTCAGTCAGTTAGGTTATGACGTCTCTCTCTCACTTTCGAGAGGTAGAGAGAGAGAGAGACACAACAAACTAAGTCAGCTGCTATCATTAACTTATCTGTTGCAGTAGCACCTGATATCTTCATTGCCACCCATCTCAGCTCAAAGACAGCCATCAGACAGCCACCCCTTGCTCGCTGATCAAGTGGTCACAGTGGGATGAGATCTGACAATCTTTGTGTATAGTTCCCATCGGCCATCGCTTCACCGCCCACAATGAGCGACCCCACCATGCCCACAGAGGGCACCACTCCTCATCTCGACAGACTCGGTTCAGATCCAGCTACTTCAGCCCAGACAGCACCGCCGCCGCCTACGACGGTTCAATCTCAGGGCAAGAAGAAATTCAAGATCCAGCCTCAGAACCCTAGTGCAGAGGAACCTCCGGTAGAGAGGAAGGGGACTGGCTGGTTTAGCTGGTTGTTGTTCTTGCCTATCGTGACGGTCTTGCCTTTCTATCTGTCGAAATTGCATTATGCCTTGCCGGAGCCACTGCCTCCTAAGTGAGTGGGGTGTGTGTGTTGGTGTGCTGCAATTCATACCCTGCCATTCTTATCTGTAGCGTACAACGCGATATATCGGTATGGTGTGAATGCTGATGTGATGTGCTGATTTATCTGGTTCATTAGCGACGCTCGAGGTCAACCACAGCCCTCCGAAGAGCTCATCCTAGCCCACATAGACGCCCTAGAGAACATAGGATACAGAACGGTAGGAACGCACGAAGCGATGGCCGGCGAGCAATACGTCTTGGGAGAGGTCCAGAAGCTGCTCATCCAGTGCGAGGAGGGCGGGGTGTTGAATTGCGAGTGGTGGGAGCAGAGAGGGTCGGGGTATCATGCGTGAGCCAACTCAATATCACTCCTTCTCGATGCTGTTCCCGTTCCTTCCCATGTTAAAAGCCTCTCACAAGGCGCCGCTTGCTTTTTCCTCGGCCACGTCGTTGTGATACTCTGTCCGCTGGATATGGCGATCGTACTGATTACTTATCCTATTGCGCAATTGTTACAGCTTCGATATCGTCGACCATGAGGTTCTGAAAGCTTACTCAGGTATCACCAATGTCATCCTCAAGATATCCGCTCACAACCCACCTTCGTACAATGCTTCTGCTTCTGCTTCTGCGGCAGCCCAGGGGGGCCAGAACAAAAAGGATGCGATCTTGCTTGGAGCTCATATGGATAGTACGATGCCTTCTCCAGGAGCTGCTGAGTGAGTTATCGTTTTCGTCGTTTCAACCTGACATTTGGGCGCCGTCATTATGTCAAGATTATCCGGATACGGTATCAGTATCAGCTCGAGGGTTGCTTAGGAAAAGTTTGCAGGCTGATCTTGAGCGTTGCTCTTTATACTACAACCACGCTGCAGCGACGCAATCGGTGTTGGCGTAATGCTCGACGTTGCTCGTGTTCTTATCGAACGGAATGACCCCTTCGATGGGTCCATCATCTTCCGTAAGCTGCGTTGTCCGATCACCTTCGAACGTAGATTCTTCTTCATCAACGATAGAGTGTGTGGTGTACTCCGCTAAATGATGTTTATGATGCGACGAACACGACAGTGTGGAATGGTGCAGAAGGTGAGCTTTTCGACCTCGACTCGTCCCGAGATATTCTGCTGACATCGTTCTCAGAAACTCTTCAAGACGGATCCTATCATTACTCTACCCGGCATCCTTCCAGAGAACAGTAAGCTAGCCGAAAGCTAGTCTGATTATTGGCGGCGTTAAATCTGATGAAAAATGTTCTTCCTGCTGGGAAAAGGGTCCGTGCTGCTATCAATCTAGAAGGTATGTTAGAACCAACTTGACCCGACATCCTTGGTATGTCCAGCATCTTGTAAGGCAAACAAGCTGACCCGCATTTGGCATGTTCAGCCGCGGGCTCCACCGGGGGAGCTCTTCTGTTTCAAGCCACAAGCAGGGAGATGATAGAAGCCTACGCTCATGCCCCACAGTGAGCTCGCCGATACCCCCTGCCACACCTGCGTTCGTATCGTTGACTTTTGAAAGATGTGCTGATACACATACCTGCCTTTAGCCCTCGAGGAACTGTCATCGCAGCCGATGTATTCTCTTCAGGTATCCTCATGTCAGAGTGAGCGGCTGGTCTCGCGTCCGTGGAACCGATTCTTGGACTGAATCGTTGGCCCCTTGCTTGTGGTACTTCTATAGCACCGACTTCGTACAATTTGAGAAGTATCTCGGTGTGTCTGGGTTGGACGTGAGTCTATTGGTATTTTTCCTATGGAGCGGTCACTGATTCTTTTTGGGTGTAGATGGCTATTGTTGGACACAGCTACTTCTATCATACGCGAAAGTAAGCGGCTTCGCGTTGGTCAACGGAACCTCCTGCTGATAACCTCGATTGCATCTGAATTTCAGAGACTCCCTCAAGTATATCGAGCGAGGCTCGGCCCAACATTTCGCCAACAATATCCAATCAATCGTAGACTACCTCCTATCTCCCGCTTCACCTTTACTGAAGACTGAGAAATGGTCTCCTCCCGATATGGTCTACTTCTCCCTCTTCGACAAAGTCTTTTTCCATTACCCCATGGACAAGGCGGATGGAGTATACGTCGCCCTGGCTGCTGTTGCCCTCGCACTGGCACTGAAGAACCTCAGAGTGAAGCGGTGGAAGGCTTTCGTGGTGGCTCTCGTCGGTACACCCCTCGGAATGATTGGTGGGATCCTTTCCGCGAACTTCTTGGCTGGTGTTTTGGTGCTGAGCGGCAAGGGTCAAACTTGGTAAGCAAATCCGCTGTCGATCAGATGCTACTCGCCATCATTCTCCGTGATAGATCTGACACTCTTAACGCGGCTATGATTAGGTTCCGACATGAGCACCTTCCGCTCGTTCTGTTCATGCCGGCAGGCTACATCGGCAACCTCACCGTCCAACTTCTACTCTCAAAGCTGCTCTCCCCGACGTCAAGAGCGCAGCTCGAGTCGGCTCATTACAGTGCCCAAGTGCTCTTCGCAGCCGGGAACATGTTACTCATGCAAGCTTTCCGGATCCGATCGGCGTACATCTTCTCTTTCATCCTCTCGCTTCTCCTCATAGGCGGCCTAGGGAACGAGCTGGGTGCTTTGATCTCGAGTGGGAGGCGAAAGGAAGGAATGGGAATCAAGATGACTTATTTGGTGCCTATGGCTGGGTGTATGGCATTGGCAGTGGAAGCTGTCACTACGGTGAGTGCGAATTGTCCCGTGAAGATGCAATCGGCTGAAGTTCTGAGTCGTGTGGTTTGGACAGACTCTTGACATCTTCACTCCGCTTGCGGGACGCATGGGGAAGGTGAGTCAAGCGTTGTCCACCTTAATGACTAACACCGTAGCTCTGAGAACCCAATTGAAAATCCGTCATCTATCTTGTCCAGGATGCCCCCGCCGAGTTCATCATAGCGACAATCTCGTCCTCATGCGGGTTCATCTTCTTCCCTCCTCTCGTCCCCTTGTTCTACCGACTTTCCAGGAGATCTCAACGGATGCTCATCGGCGGAGTGGCGCTCTTCATGGCCGGCGTAATCACGATTCTGGCTGGACCCTGGTATTGGCCTTATGATGCTATGCACCCTAAGCGAGTTGGCGTGCAGTACTTATACAACGTGAGTCAGAGTAGCTGAGCCCCTTCAGAGATACATATAGGTGATCGTATGAAAGAGAGGTTCGATCGGAGCTAATGCTGGAGTGTGCTTTACCTTCGGCCCATTATCATACATAGCATACGTCCAACGAGCACACAGGCCACGTGGCATTCATGGACGGCGGACCCCAAGACAACATCGTTTCTTCCATACACGAGAAATATGGCCTCAAGGGATCTTCGGTCGAACATACCGCTTTGACTGATTACGACTCGGATTGGGACGTCTTGTACCCCATCTCAAACTTCATCGACACCTACAAGTTCCCCTTGTATGTGAGCGATGAGGTGGAGGCGTTCGAATGGCCGAATGTCGGACACTGGATGGAGGACGTCAAGTGGGAGTATGGCGAAAGACATATTAGGTTGCGGTTCGACTTTGTGAGTGGCGCAATACGCGAAGTCAAAGGTCTGCATAGTTCTCTGGGATTTGCATAGCATGGTCACCTAACCAAAAAAAACACCTCACTCACGTATATCACTTGACCTGCCGCCATGTTGTAAGCTGTGTTCTTCCTGTCACGGAACTGACTCGCCCTATGCTCTCACCCCCCAGAGAGGCCTCGTATGGCCCACCTTGGCGTTTGAGGCCGAAGTCTTCAGATGGTCATTCGGTATCCCGCCACCAGAGGGCAAAATGAGGCATCATGTCAAAGTGGCTACTAGCTTTGACGAATCGGTCGTCGATCTGAATTTCACGTTGGGCATGAACCAAGGCGAGCGGCTTACGATTCATTGGTCTGCTGTCGGTGAGTGAATTCGTCTCTTGTCCGCCTATTCTTTTCTTTTTTTTTTCTACACCAAGCCTCCCGTAGTTTATGGAAGGAGGTGGCGAGGAGAAATTCGAGATTTAATGAGACTTGTTTTGGATGTGCTTTCGAATGCACCGCGTTTCGAGAGCTAGACTGACCCTTGTCTCATGTGCGTCCGTAGATATTAACCAGATGGTACCCGGTACAGCATCCCGCCTGGGACCCGAGATGCCAGCCTCGAAATGGTTATTGGATATGGACGAGTGGGCAAAGGAGAAATGGGACGATAGTCTCGAGATCTTGATGACTGGCGTCGTGTGCGGAGTGATCGAGCTCTAGTGGTCAGTGGATGAAAAGAGAGAGAGAGAGAGAGTTGGGTTGTCGGTCTTGGGTGCCAAGTGCTCGGTGCTTGGTGCTTGCTCAATTCAATCAGGAAGAAAGGGAAGCCATACGTTGTGGTGATTCTGTTCCAGGAAGTATGTACCCGAGAATGTATACTCGTACTGCCTTCTCATCTGTGAGCGAGAATGAAGCCAAGGGTGTACGCTCGGCTTGAACCTTTCTTGTTTCATCGATAGTGTGCGATTCTTCGAGCCATGGCCTCAGGGCTGATCCCTCAGATCCGGGTCTGGAAAGAGACTATTGAAGATGCAGTGTGCATTCAGACCTGAACATAGGCGTGTGCGTTGCTCAGACTTGGAGACATGCAGCGTTGAATAAATGATCGGTTCGACTTGGCGTTGTCGTCGTCTGTGACGTTTTCACACTCAGACTTGCATACTAACAGTGCAGTGCACTACTCATCCCTCCGATGAGCGGCGAAGATTTCAGTCACTGTCTATGAACATGTACTGTATCCATTCAATACGTGTATGGATCCGGACCAGCTAGTTGCAGATCAGTCATAATCGGTACATCCTGCAGTTGAGAATCGTGGTTGCTCGTACTATATGCCATGCCGTCAATCGTCCATTCAAGGTAGCGCCAAATTAGCAAGACCTGCATAATTCTATTCCGTTCAGAACACTCCCGGCTCAGGACGCAGCACCAGATCGAGCCATAGAGAGCAAGCTTGAGAACTCTTCTTCCCCTTGAGCCATGCACATCCCGTGGAATGTCGTCGTGGGGTCTTCCATCAGTCGAAGGGGCTCGCCTAGAGAAAAGCCAATGACATTGTTGAGCGTCAGCCCATGAACGCCGCGGTCTCTCGTATATGGGCGCCAAAGTCTCGACATGCAGCAGGAATGAGTATTCCTCGCTTCGTTTGGTCACACCACTCACCTGACTCGATGATTTGCCCTTGATCAAGGACAAGAACGCGATCACTGCGATCCGAGTTACAGACAAGGCGTTCGTGGTCAGCAAGATCTCACAAAGAATACAGAACCTCCGATGCATTTTCGGGCTAGGCAATTTTCTTTCACCAAAGAGGGAAAATGACCTCGCTCAACTCACTATTGCATGATAGTTGCCAGCCGATGCGCAATCACAAGCATTGTAGTGTCTGCGAAACATTCCTTGATTGTGGCAGTGATTCTGGCGTCCATCCTGGAGCGCGGATACAGGTAGAGAGAAGAAGTAAAGAATCAAATCAGTCAGGTCGTCAAGCGTGACTGTATCGTTTGAGTGGCATTTGGGCAAGCTCATGGTATACTTTCGTGTTTGTACAACATGGGGACTCACTCGAAATCAACAGACGAGGTCGCTGAACGAGCACAACGGGTAAGTTGAGTTGATCAGCTGGTGCCAGTATCAAGAAAAGGGTTTGTACATATGCTTTCCCGCTTGGTTAGACCGCTCACCTTCATCCATAACGAGGATCTTGGACTGTTTCAATAGCGCTCTAGCGAGACAAAGCAGCTGCCGCTGGCCCTGACTGAAGTTGGCGCCCTCTTGAAGGGTCAACAGTGACAATGATCAGCTCCCCTTTCCTTGGCAGACTCCGGTCAGGTGGAAAGTTGACTCACCGATGGCTACGTATGTCTCGAGATCGGCAAATGGATTGTTGTCCGCGACATCTTTACTGAAATCATCTGAAATCAAATGGACACGTCGAAGGGCCTCGTAGATCTCATGATCGTCTGTGTCGTGGTGCCGTGTGCATCCAATCCGGAGGGTCAGCGCGGCCTGCTGACAAGTCGTTGCTTTCTACCACCTAGGAGGGTGAAGAATTCAGAGTATTGCTTACCTTTCATCCCAGTTACATCCAACGCGTCTCTCAGCGAGCCCGAGCAAAGCATTCCGTCTTGCGCGACCATATTCAGTCGCCTTCGGAGCTCAGGAAGCGCCACACGAGTAATGTCTGGGAATTCAGGTCCAAGTGGTGGTCAGTAACAGACTGGCGGTCATAGTCAATCAACACCAGATCGAAATGAAGTCACCGTAGAGACTCACCGATGTCGTCAATACTCATACTGCCAGCATGTGGCTCGATCGCTCGGAACAAGCTCAACGCTAAAGTGGACTTTCCTGAGCCCGTAGCGCCCACAAGACCCACTCTCATGCCGGGCTTCAGAGTGCACGCATCGCCTGTCAGTCGAGACAGGCCGACTAGAACATTGATGCAGAACGGTGAGAGTTCACACACTCACAGCGATATGGAAAGACACTCCTTTGAGCACTTCAGGGAGATCAGGAGCGTATCTCACGCAGAGATTCTCGACCTTGATTTCGCCTCGTGAGGGCCATGACTTTTCTGGAATGATTCCTTCTTCTGATTCATGATCAGGCATGGTTATGTCTGTTGACAAACCCGTCAGCTGGCGCACTGCGCTGATTCGTGTCTCGTGCACGTACAGTGGTTGACACGCTCAGCGCTGACGAAAGTCCGTTCGAGCTCGCTGCAGAGGAAAGACAATCAGTCTCACTATCGTCTTGCGAGGTGAATCAATGTCATGGCTGGAGGCCGCACCTGAACTCTTCCATCACTTGAAATATACCTGTCCCACCGACTATGTCAGTTCTGTTCATAGGGCGATTGAGTGAACAAAGAGGAATGGAAGCAGTAGTGGCCGCAAGCGGACTGACCCGAAGACACTGTCATCGCGAAATGAAGGATCAAACCGGCTTGAGCAGCCGAGATGTCCTGCTGGACGAGCACGAAACCAGTAGCGGTAATGACGATACTTGTAGCCGATCGGAGTATTGCTCGAACCCAGTTGTAGACTACAATGACAGACCCAGTCAGCGCTACAGTCATGGAGTGGTATCCACGACAAAGGATAGATCAACAGAAAAAGAGCTCGCAACTCACCAGTCCAGTCGGCTAGCCAAGTCAACCTCTCTCTATTGTTGATCACCTTCATGGCACGCATCATGAGTTTGTTCTGACCGAATCTGATGCGAAAGAGAGGGAAATGTCAGCCTAAGCTGTAGGTTTTTATTGGGACGAATAACTCACGCTCGAACCATCACGACTCCGTCAATGGTCTCATTGTACAGGGAGTATAGAGGCGATGACGCTGTAGCTGTTAGCCGTCGTATGTCGGATCGAAGTTTGTTCAGACTAGAAGCAATCATATCAGCTTTTGCCGAATTTCAAAGCTTTGAACGCCGCGCGACTTACTGTCCACTGATCCAGAAGTACGGAATGCCGAAAACAATAGAGACGAGAGCGATGATCTGTTGTCACTATTGTATGAGTATCTGAACCTTCTCGACCTCGCATGTAATCACTCACTGGCGCTTTGATCCATACAACTGCGATAGAGGTAAGAAGAGCCAGGCCTGCATATGAAGGGTCGAAGATCGTCAATCACGATTCTTTGGAACTTGTGCTCAGTCTCCATCAGGCACTCACCGTCCATCAGGGTACCTGCAAAAGAAAGGCGTTATACACAAGGTCTGAACAGTCAGTAGCAGACTTTCAATAGGTACGAATCGATCGAGACGCAATCACTCACGTCCGAAGTTGTCCGCCGAAGCCGAATCTAGCCTCCAGATATCCTGGCCGAAGATGTTCAAGATCCTACCGTGGGGAGTAGTCTCGAAAAACTGGAGCGGCGCCTGAAAGACTCGGACCAGGACCATCTCGTGGATCTTTTTGCTTCCTGCGCTATAGAAGCCGACGTTCTTGACACCATAGAGCCAGATCCAGCGGAGACTGCCGACGAGACCGCCTAGCCCCGAGATCAAAGCGAAGACGCCAAGGTAATAATTGAGGCGTGAAGGATTGGGATCGTCGGTCCAAATTTCCAACCAGAAAGACCGGCCCATCGTGGTGGCCCGATGTGCGCCGTAGAGCAAGGCGAACAACAGCCAGTACCCGAAACCGCCGGCCGCTCGCAAGACGAGCGAATAGTGATTCCTCGCGACCCGACCGATGGCTTTGTGTTCTTCTTTGAACAAGTGTCTTGAAACACCACTCGGCTCGTCCCGCTCCTGTGGCTCTGACTGTCGTCTCTGGAGCTTGAGAGCTTTGGCCGGATTACCTTGCTCGTCGATAGGCGACTCCGGTGCAGGCAGAGCGGCAAGGGTGTTGATAGACGCTTCATGAGCAGGACATGCTTGCTCGAGCGTTCCTGTCTTGTCGAGCGCAATGACGTACGCCGCAGCAGGAAGGACCAGGCCGACATGGTGACTGACCAAAACGACCGTACGGTCTCTCAGGAGATGACCTTGCAGACACTCAGTGACAATGAATTGAGCGGTATGAGCGTCTACCGCCGACAAGATGTCATCGAGGTAGACTGTTTTCGCTGGAGAATAGAGGCATCGGGCCAAGTTGACTCGAGCCTTTTGACCACCACTCTGATTAAGAGAAGGTACCACAGCGATTTATCAGCAATACGACTCGAATCTCATCCAAGTTGCTATCACTTACTAAGGTAACGCCATGTTCACCGACTTCGGTCAGATCGCCATCGTGGAAGATCTCCAGGTCCGGCTCGAGCGCAGCTTGTCTCAGCGCGTCCCTGTACCTCTCCCTCCACATCGGCTGACCGAAGAGAACGTTATCTCGGATGGTCCCATGCCTGATGAAGCTCTGCTGAGGCGCGTAAGCGACAGAGTCGTTTATCCATTCGGCAGTGGTCCATCTGCGTGAAGCACCAGGTTCAGAAGGAGTTGAATCAGGCAGTGAACGGGGTGCGAGTACTTGACCTCTCTCGACGACCGCTTCGCCCAGCAGAGCTCTCAGCTATAGCGCCATCGCATGGTCATGGGTCAACGGTAATACCCTCAGCTGATCTCTCTAAAAGTTGGGCTCACTCACGAACAGCGTCTTCCCCGAGCCAAGCGGGCCGCATAGTAGAGTTAATTTTGCATGCGGAATTTCGCAGGTGATATCCCTCAGCTTGAACTTCGGCGTCAGGGTACCGGTTTCTGTGGGCATCTCCGCTGACGGCCAGGCAATTGTGGCGTCATGGCAAATGATCTCTTTGGATGCCGATTCCCACCGGTTCTTATCGATCTCCGGCTGACTCAGGAAGCGACTGATACGATCGAGGGATACTTTCGTGGATAGGAATGTCTGTATGATCTGAGGAAATGTCCCGAGCCCGTCTGCAACATTTCGATTCAGCGTCAAATATAACCACCGTTGGATACCGTATTTTGCTCACCTTTGACGCGATTGAAGCTACAGATCGAGGTGAACATCAGTAATACGATCTCAAGCGAAAGAGATGAGTGTCAATCAACTCACATTGTCATACATACGAAAGCAGTAGAAGGCTCCAGAGTTCTGCCGAGGATCTTGGTGTGAAAGAAGAAGGTAATGATGATAGCGAGAAGCGGTAATTGATCCGCGAGGATGTTGAATATCGTTCCGAGGGTGTATCTCCATCGCTGCCAGCTGTCAAAACACGGATTCCTTAGCAGGAAAATAGGTTTTCACTTGTGAACTCGACACAAGACTGACCTGACTTCATATTCTCGAAGACGTCTGATTCTCTGGATAAAATACGGCTCCAACGCGTTGAGCTGCATAAAGTGGTCAGTCTCCATGACTGCTACGTTTTAGAGCAGACTGTATATCATAAGACGCACCTTGATAACCTTGATACCGAGTAGTAATTCCTTGAGTGCTCCTGTTCTCGCGTCCCTGGCTCTTGCCCATTCCTTATCACAACCTGCTTACACGTACTCGCTTCAGTCACCTTGCGCGCATGGTCCTGAAACTCGTGCACAGAGGAACTCACGATAGATAAGTTTCGAGTTGATGTAGGAAAGAGGCATCATTAGAGGAATGCAGGCAATACCGACGAAAGCGCTAACACCAAGCATGGAGTACAGCATCCCAGTCGCGATGACCACTGGTACGGCAATAGAGCTGATCAGCGAGAAAACAGACCATCCTCTCCAACTGGACCTCTTTGATTGAGCAGGAACCCACGAGTGATGAGGCCATTTGCAAAACCCCATGTGTGGATCGCCATTGACGCGATCGTACCTGTATCGATCGTGAGCAGGTTCATGACCTGACTTCGACCCCGGCCTTGAGCGTCCTTATCGCCTTCAGCGACGTTGTGAGCTTCGAGGGCTTTGGCGTCGGTAGTCCGCAGGATTTTAGAGAACAGCTGACCGTCACGTAGTAAGGTATCAGCTCAGCTAAGAGTACGTGTGAACGCTGAGCCTGGCAGCCACCTACCATAGATGCGAGTGTCATCCGGATTGGCACATGCAGCATATAGTTTTCTCTCACGCTAGCGTAATCGACGGGTTGGGTTGATCAAATTTGTGATCAAGCTTAAGAGAGTATGAGCGGGAAGGCACAGCTTACCAGCAGTACGCAGACATAAGTGCTGATGGACCGAGTCAGCGAATTCTACCACTCGCAATAAAGGGTAATCGAAATTCAACGGCTTACCTTCCACTGACTGTCCGAAGAGTAGACCCCAACACATCAGGTATGCGTAACTCTTGTCCGACCCAGTCGGTGCTTTGAACGAATCGATGATCTCGCGCATTGCCGCAATCTGGACAAAGCTGAACAGGTTCCTGGTAGTCTCCAGGACGAACGCTAGAGCCAACGTGCCTGTGTTAGCATGTGTACAGCCTGGACATAGAGTACTGGGCGCGATGGATACCCACAAATGAGCACGATGGTGCCTCTTCCGTGCCAGAGGGTCTTGACCACTGACCAGCTGGTCACCTTGTCGATTTGGACTGCCTGGGAATCCTTGTGGCTGGACGAAAAGGCCGTCTCCCTGATACTGCTATTCCTCGTCTTCTCCTCCAACAAGGGTAAGTCGGATTGGGAGAGACTGTCGACCTTCATCGAGCGGAAAGCGAGACTTGCGATCTATGTCGGTACATCAGTGAGTCTGAGGGACGTGCATGAGGAAGTCACAGATGCTGGCAGACCTACATAGCTGAGAAAGATGAAGTTGAGCATTGACGAGTTGTGGTAATCAAACACATTGCTCTTCTCCTCCGCCTGGATATTGACATCGTCGTCGATCGTGATCCCAGACAAGGGTACCGGTATATCGCTCTCCTCCTCTTCGGCAGGAGTTAGCTTGATTCGTACACCATTGCTACTACCATTAGCCCCTCCTTCTTCTCGTTCTTTGTTGATTCCGAAGCCTGTTCCCAGCTTCGGTGGTGGGAAATACAGCTTCGGCCCCCTTCTCATACACCCTACAGCGAGCAGGACCAAGACGAGAGAGGCATTCCGGAGGTGATATACAAGATTGGCGTGTCGAGTTGACACGGACGGAGGGGAGAGATACGTCTTGATAGTGAATACGATCCCAGGTAGAGGGTGACCGATGATCATTGCCAGCGAAAGCAGGAAGACGGTCAGACATAGGGTTCGGTGCAGCTTGAGGTACCTGATCTTCGGTAGAGGGGAGAGAGTGAGCGTGCGAATCGAGATGGGGTATAAGACGGTGGCGATATAAAGAGAGATCATGAATATCTGAAGCGAGTGTGAAGGTCTTTAGCAATCGTCAATCGAAGCCAGTACTGGCCTGAGAAGCGATGTAAATCGCAAGCGAGCTCACCGAAACAACAACGCCAGCTATATCAACCCCTTTCCCGATATCCAAGAACCGCTGCCTCATATCCCCGCAGCACCACCTCGTTCCCTCCCTTAACGCCATCACCATATGCGTGACCTCCAGCCCGAGCAGGGCGAGCAATGCAGGTCCCAAGAAGACCTTGTATAAGCGGACATTTCGCTGGAATTGCTCGAGAAGGACGGGCCGGTCTTTGTCCTTGATGTCCGGGTCGTTGTTGAGATCGGGGATCAAGTCCGGTGGTAAGAGGGTCTCCGTTTCGGACGGAGTGCCGGACGATGACGAGGACATGTTGTGGTGTCTGGGTTCTTGGTCTTATCAAGAGTAATTGAGGAGCAGACAAAGTGTGGAAGAGAAGTATGCTCGAAGCTGTCCGTCATATATCTATACCACTATAGCCCAGATCGTGCTTATCATAAGTCGACTCGACACTGTAAGCTGCGCTCACCCACCCACAAAGAAAGAAAGTCTAGACCAGTTCTTGGAACGCAAACGCAGTCACCCAAACAGTCCCTCCTTTGTCAAAACGTCCATGTACGAGTCGGTGGCAACCTTCTCCTTTCCTTCCATCTGGATACTATGACGGCATGCCTTCTCCGGTCGCGTTGAAATGTCCTTTTGAAGGATGGCTAGAGTAGCGGTGCGGCTGTGCGTATCGGCGACTCTGCCTTGTTGAGATGAGGATCGAAGACTGGTGGACATTGTCAAAAAGGTGGATATCCGGTATGGTGGGTGTTGTTGCTGGTGATCGAGAGTGGAGGGAAAGCGATAGCCGGCGAGCGCGGGGTAAAGAACGTGGGGTGGGGCGGTTTGCTTTATCTCCAGTCCAGTCGCTAGGTGTCTTTGAGAGCTGCAAGGCCGAGATACATCGACTTAGACAAGGGGGCTGACAGCGGCGAAGCTCGAGAGACGTTGAGAGGTGCTCAGGGGTCTTCTACCAAGCATGCATATATTGCTGATTGCTATGAATGATACTACTACCATCTACTCATCATCGTCATCCTCTCCAGCTTCCGCAATTTCCTCTAGCTCCTCTTCCTCTTCACTCGGCACATCCCATTCCCCTCTCTCCTCCTCATTCTCCTCGTGCTCGTCTTCGCCTTCGTCGTCTGATCCATCACTTCCACCTCCAATTTCAATCTGTACCATTCCACTAGCTAGTAGGTAACCGATCATAGCTACGGTAGCACCTGCGAACCAGAGCCATCTACCTCTCTCGAACTGCTTCTCTTTAGCGCTCTTACCGTCCTTTTTTCCCTGTACACCACCGTTGCCATGACTAGCAGCGGCTCGGCCATTGCCGTTGTATGGGATCCACGAGGATATTATATCATAGTATGACTGCTGTTTTCGTTGCTGTGATGCCGATCGAGGGATGGTAGGAACGGAACTCCATGATCCGCTGGGGAAGAGTAGTGAGAGCAGTCGGTCGTGGTGCTCTATCAGTGTGGGGTAAGAGGACCGCAGGAGGTTCGGTAATAAAGGGTTTGGCAAAGTTGGCGTGAGCACAAAAGTGAGGTGAGCGAAGAGGGCGATATCTGACGTCGTTGGCCTGCGGTTTCAAGATTTCACATTCCGTTAACGTGTCTCACTTGTCCAGGGAAATCCAACGCCACTCAAGTAGAAGCTGGCTCAAGCGGTAAACTTCTGCACCGCACCTATCGCCGAAGAAGTATGGCCCGTCGTTCAGCCGACGGACAAGTGGATCAAAGACACCTTTGATCCGCTTCTCGAGCTATTAACGAAAAGGAGGGGAAACAACATCAGCACTGATGATTCGTGGCACAGCGGCTGAAACCCTTGGAGATATTTAAGTCTGACCGCTTAGACCGCTTCACCAAAAGTTCGGGGTGGATGCGTCCATCGCATCGCGATGGCTTCCACGACATGGCGGTGCATGTGCAGTGCTAAAGATGCGCTAGAAAGTCAACTCACCTCTTGCTCTCCCCACTTGCGCCGACGATCCTCCATATCTCTACCGGCTCTCCATCCGCTCCAGGCTCGTGGTGCCATCGTACCCGCAGGACCGACGACGAATGCTTCGTCCAGTTTCTGTCGGTCTTCGTCCGCCGCATCGCCTGGAAAGTATGATCAGCTGAAGCGGTTCCGATGAATAGAAACCATACCGGGGGCGCGCAGTGCATCGGACGCAGAGATAACGATTGATAAACCGCCAGTAGTATGGCAGGAGGTTGAAAAATAAACGTTACAGTGTGAGGAAGTAGGAGTTATGGTCGGAGGACAGATGATGAACAATGTAGAATAGGAAGGGAGGAGCCTAGAGAAAACCCACCAGCGTTAAGTCCACCAACACCCCAAAGTCCAACATGCTGCAGTCTGCTCCTTACGATACTGTGCAGTCTCTGAGGGATGTACTGGTTCTCGGGGAATGTGAGATCCTTGAATTGCGATTTGGCGATGGTTTCAGGGTAATTGGGAGGTAGCGAGTAGAATGTGTGGTTCTATGGCGTGTGTGAGGTATTTTGAGGTATGATGCGCGGAGAGTTTGGAGCTGGATCAGTCGCGACGCTTCTCTCCATCTGGTGCGTGGATCACACAGCCATGGATTATATAGCAAAGGTGTAGGTCGGAAGAGATGACGTGGGTGCTCAGGCGAGGCTATACCACACAATGCGAAGTAAATGCGCATCTCCGATCGACCATCTGTACAGCTCAGAGAGAAAGCGAGAGCTTGGGAATGTGAATATGCACGATGGATTTCTCTGTGTACTTACAACGATATCAACGACATTCTGCTCGATATACGCTTTCCAGCACAGCGAGTCCACCTTGTCCTCCCTTGATAGACCCGCATCAATATCTTCGAACAGGTGCAAAGACGGCAGATGGTTCGGGCGGATCTGGTGACCTAGGTGGGTGATGTATGGTAGCTTGCCTGTACGCGGAGATATACGGATAACCAGCGGGCGTAAACGGTAGCAAGCGAAGGATCGTGTACAGAGATGACAGCAACAGGAGCAGCAGCAGGGGTTCAATGAGAGATGAAGACAAATTCAGAAAGAGTCAGCTCAACAAATGACATCGTCTGTTATCACGCTTCGTGAAAGGGGCTTGATGGCATGTTGCATTCCAGGAGAGGACTCAGAAGAGGACGTTCACCCACCCCCATTCAAGCCCCAGTCGCCGCTCGTCACCGCCCACCGCCCCGGGCATGCCAGCTCGAAAAGTGAAGCGAAGTACAGACTCTCAGCGTCGGAAGCGGGGAGAGGCGCGAGTCCTGGCGTCGCATGGAGAAGAATGGGCGGGTTGCTCGTTGAGGACGACATTCTCTGCTGTTGAAGCACGGATTCCCTCGTACGCTTGTCTTGCCTCGTCGGAGTATCAGTCGAAATCTTGCTTACACTGACAAAGTCAAGTATGAACGGAAGGTGAGCATTGAAGACGAGATAAAGTGGGATTGGCAACGTTGTCTGTCGTGTCTCGAAGCGGGATCTCGCGATGCATTCCTCCTCCACTCTGTCGTAACTTGATTTATGTTCGAAATATTTGATCCCGTCGTCGGACCTGAAGCCCTGCCCTTCCTTGCCTGGCCTAATGGACAAAGAGACACAAGCATGTATTGTAGGCCGAATTTCGGCTGATAGCACATATCAGGCTGTGTGTAAGACCACAAGCGAGTATGAAACAAGTGACCCAGGACTGGATTGATACGAATGAGTATTACATTCACTGATACAACATGGTTGATAGGTGATACAGATGTCAAGTGACCGGTTGTATGGGTCGTGCTGTCGTACAGATAAAGAAGAGGCATGGAAATGGGGAAACGACGCCGGCGGTGCAGATCTTCATAAATATACACAGTGATGCTGATGCACATGCACCTTCCTATGTATGTGCCAATTTCGCCAGACCGAGATCACTGCACATAAAGGGGCAATACAATGATTCATCAGCGCTGCGGGAGCGGGACCCACTCAGCATATTGATGCCACCACCTACGCGAGCCGAGGTATAAGCAGTACAAAGACAAAGTCACTCACGCTCTCATTTTATTCAGTTCCTCTTCATCGAGATCACTAGTCAGTTCCCAAGCCTGTTCAAATTCCACCTGAAGCGCGGAACCGACTCCGCCCAACCCGCTAATACTGCCGTTCGACGAGTGCTCGACATGATTTGAATTCGAGCCCGATCCTTCGCCGGAACCGGAACCGGCGGCCGGTATAGGTGGAGGGGGCATCCTCTCCCCTGCTCCAGCTGCGGCGGACGGTGCCCGACTTGTGGCGCTGCGACGAGGAGAAGCGGGTGTGAAGGGAGAAGCGGTTGATGGGGATGATTTTGATGCGGAAGCCGATGCCAATGCTGCTGCGGAAGCTGAAACTGCTGCCGCTGACGAACGAGGGGGATGCAACGGTGGTATGGGTAAAATCCATATCCTCTCTCTCAGGCGTTTGTGCTGAAACGAACCACATGCAAGTTCAAACACGGCAAGTCAGCCTCTCAGAGCCTAAGGAGGCTTTACATGCGCCTGTTTTTGAAAATTCATCCGGGAGCGCAATGGAACAGTCGGTAGTCGGAACTGCGGACTCACCCGCTCTCGGTCTTCTTCCATTCTGCGCAGGATCTCAGTCTTGGAGAAAGCCTGCTCATGACTCCGCTTCTCCGATGGCACCTCATGCCTGCGTATGCGAGAGGAAGACAATACAGAGTTCAGCTTCAGGCGCAGGGTTGCGAAGTCATTTTTCAAGCAGATTGAATGTGGAGGAAATATCAGGATATGAGGACACCTACCCATACGTTCTTCCTTCGAGCGACTTTAGCACTTCTTCTATCACGTCGTGATCTATCACTCTTCTCATCCGCCAACTCTCTAGTATCTATGCACTCGGCAAAAATGCGCGATGTCAGTGACGACACCCAACGTCTGCAGCCTTCTATTCCGGTCATCTCTGCGGCTGAATCAGAGTTCGGACACTGCAGAATCTTGTTGACAGGACGATAGAGGGAGCACGGCCAACGCACCTGCTTCGCGCTCCTCAGATTCAGCACGCCCTCTCTGCTATCCGGTACAACTTTCTCTACCAGCTCTTTTAGGTTGGAGGTCACGAACCCGGGATAGGGTGCGTCTGTAGGACCTAGCGGTAAGGACGCTTCTAGCAGTGTATCGAGGAAGTATAGGATATTGATTCGAGTGTTGAGCGAGCCCTGCGGTGGACGGGATATCACATAGCAGGTCTAATCAGCTCTGACGTCTAAACGACAGGGTGACTGGCTGGTCAGGTTATATTCTAATCGATCACCATCCATGGCCCCGAGTATTGATGTTGACATAGTGAGGACATCAAGGAGAAAATCGGGCTGAGGTATAGTTGACGATCTGGGCTAAGAGAAACAGATGGGAAATTTGGAGTTTCCGCTCACCTTGCCACACTGCTCCACCACGCACTCCCACATATCCTCGCCACATCTCGAGCCATACTTGATCGCGAAGCTGACAACCTTCTGTATCGAGAGTTGCGAAGCGTTGAGTTTCTTCAGCAGTTGGAGGAACTGAAGTCGCGCTTCAAAGGGGTCGAACGACATCTTTCGTACCGGAGACAGAGAGAGAGAGTTCGAGGTCCCGGTGAGGCAGGCAGTGTTTTCTGGACAAACAAGCCCCACAATTAGTGTTATCGATTCTTGGCCTTTGGTCCGTGGTGTGATGGAACAGCGACAGCGACAGCGACAGCGACAGTGATAGCAGTGATAAGATGAACAATACTGTACTGGAGCACCAGCAGCAGCAGCAAGATGCATCGTTCGCCCTTTTTAGGTTCTGTAAACAGTTCGCCTTGGTGAGAGAAGAAGGTGATGACGTGGAACTTTGTATCTAGCGCTATGGTTGGCAGAGAGAGATCTTGTAACGCGAATCTCCATATTCATACTCCCCCCTACCTCGTTGTTTGACGTTTAAAGATTCTTGATCGTGACATTGATATTCGAGAGGCAGTCAATCTGCAGCCACCCTTCGAACAGCTCAAGAATCCCACGCCCCGCACCGAAATCTTGTTCACCGCCGTCATACAGTGCAATCATATAATCAATCCGTTCTCGAACCAAACTGCCAAACCCCGGATCAACTAGAGGAGACGTATCTCGCCGATCAGCCATCCAACGATGAGCGACCCATCGTCTTCTAATACCGACACAGATCCAGATCTGCGAGATGTGTTTGCTCTTTTATACGCAGACGATGATTGGACCTTCAACGCTAGTGATAGTGAAGACGAAGATAGCGGCGCTGTACGAGCATCGAGATCACAGAGCGGGAAGGGAACGGAACAGGCGGAGGCGGACGAGGTTCATCCGCCGCTGAACTCCTTCATACCTGAAGCAGATCTCGAGCGTATTGAGCGGGTCATTGACGTCAACGATAATGTGCGAGGAAGTGAGCAGGTCGGAAAAGGTGGAAGTGGAGATGAGGGAGAAGGAAGTTTGATTGATACCAAAAAGTATTCAAGGAAGAGGTTTCTCGACGCGATTGACTCGCTCTTCCTCACGGCCACGGCGAGTGTGGGCGATGATCCCTCGAGTATTGAGGGACTGGCGCCGAAAAGGCGGCGACGAAGGATATATGCTATACCCAAGGGCGACGTCTTTTCGCAATCAACGATTATCACGTCGACGCAACCCATACCTGTCTTACCATCTCCTACGACATACGCCCCCTTTTCTCCGTTGGCCCTCTTATCCCGTCTGAGGACGTACCGTATACACTCGTACCCTTACCCCTCCTTATACCCAGAGTATCTGTCGCCTATCACTGCTGCCTTCCATGGCTGGATCAACGACAACAATGGACGGGACGGTACATCCGAAGGTGGTCTGTCTTGTGGCTACTGCGGAGCGCGATGGAGTCTCGCTGGTTTAGCCGATATTCAGGATGAGAGGGTGCGGAATGAAGTTGCTCGAAGGTTGGGCGAGGGATTTAAGGGAAGACATAAGGATGGTTGCGCATGGAGAGTACGGTCCAGTCCTGGTGAGTGAAATTAAGTTAAGATGGGATGCCTTCGCTCGCTCGCTCGTTTACTCACGATCTGAAATTTCCATCCTCCCGCTACAGATGAACTGTACACCCAATTACGCAACCTACTGCACCCGCCCATTTCCTCCCACCTCGCTCCACTAGCAGAGCGTCTATCCACATCCACAGCGACACCTACATCGTCGTCTTCATCGATATCTTACAAGACACCCCTGTCCCCTTCTCAACGGTCTGCCTTGCTCGCTTCATTCAGGCAGCACATCGTGGCTTCCTCGTCCTCTTCAATAACGACCGCGACGCCGACATCGACATCGACGTCAAGTATAGGTATCACCGACCTGGGAGCCAATCTAGCTCTCTTCGGATGGTATCCTTACTATCCCAACGCGCCATCTCTGACCCACATTACTGTATCGAATACATCGACAACGGCAGCAGCAGGAGGGGTAGGAGCAGGGGGAAAGACGGAGATTGTATCGTGTCGATTCTGCCAACGAAGAGTCGGTCTCTGGTCGTTCTCAAGCTCAAGCGCGAACGATGTAACAAGTACCGGTTCGATTACTGCTCCTACGACTCCGAAGGAGAAGGAGATTGAGATGGAGAGGAGCTTCGATCTGGTGAATGAACATGTTGGCTGGTGTCCTATACGTCCACGGCCCGGGCTTCAGCCTCGACTCCGACGACAATCTAGATCCCTGTCAGAATCTCCAAGCCAATCGCCCGAGAAGCCATGGTGGGCAGATTGCGCACTACTCAGCCAGAGGGATAAGAGTGCCGCCTCCACTAGCACTGCGGAAGTATCCACGTCGGCGTCAGCACCGACATCGATGCTGACATCGGCTTCGGTAAATGTACAGAGCGGTCCGAACAAGGGGTGGGTGGTAGTTAGCGATAAGCTGGAGAAGAGACCGTGGCGTCGGTATTTGTGATTGTGTTGAGATTGTGATTAAGATTGTTCTTGGACTGTTCTATCGTTCGCAGCCCACATCACTACATGTACAGTACATAAGTTACATGTTTTATTGAAGTATCGAGTGAACAATGTCAAGTGGCATTTATTGTATTCTGATTTCTGATCATCATATCTACGGCTACCTGTGGCGTCCATCTATGGACACATGGGCATATGCTTGACATCGTGCGGGCTTCATGTCATGATTCTGCATGTATATTATACATAACATCCATTTAAACATACACAAGTGCCGGTCTTTTACAGTATAACAATAGTTTTGCATACAACGCTCCCAACATAATCTCTCCCTTCCCTCAATGACGGAGTCGGGTAGTTTCAGTGGTGTCTCTTCGCGCACAAGGGGTTTATTGAAGGAATAGAAACAGGTATGGATAATGCTGGTATCGGTATCCCTTGGCCTAGTGGCTCAATCCATTTCATCCCGTCGCATCTCGTATTTCGTTACTCGTATCGTTACATAGTTGTGGGTCTTCAAACGTCGATCCCGATTCGAAATTGGATCTTCTACATTCTCATAAAGTCGTTATGGCTGCGAAAAGAATGGGCTTCAACGTGATATCCAGCAGCCAAACTTTCCTGCTAACAACTCGTGCAGTCAGTGAGGCGGAAGAAAGACGTGTTGCGCAAATCTGGCCTGGTGCCTATTAAAGTCTATCACGAAAGACATTTTCTCTTCTCCTCTCCTCAGAGAGGGCTAGGACACACAGAACAAATCAACTCACGCTCGAATCCAGCTTGGCACATATCGCACGATCTGGCGCTTCCGTCATTCTCAAACGTACAGACCGGGCAAGCTAATACGATACAGTGTTAGCAGGATCTCATCAGAACATGAGCTCTTATACTCGCAAATCGTGCTAGAGAGTGGTTCAAGAGGCGCCGTGCCTCCGATGTAGAATTTGCGATCGGATGAAGCCCAGCATGGAAACAACCCAGCTATTGGCAGAATCATATGAGTACTCACCTATCCTGGACAACAGCGCGGTCCCGCCGAATCCTTCCACCCGCCCATTCGCCTTCTTCCTGTCCACCATGATCACATCGTCCATGTCTCCATCCATGATCTCATCCTCATCTCCTTCTTCAAGCTCTTCCAACCTGATCTCGTCCCCCGCCAAATATCCAATACTCTCCATAGTCTCATCCGACTTGTCCAATTCTCTTCCGTTATATGTCAATCTCTGAGAGATCGGAGACAACTTCTTCTGTCGCATAATGTCGACTTTTAGCTCTTTGACAGAGGTGGATTTGGTGACACCGGCAATCTTGAATTCCAGGAAAGTCCCTGCACCTGCAGAGCGGGTAGATCTTGCAGTCGTTGTACGAGAGCTGGCATTCGTAGTCCGGTTGAAGCCGTTCATTGGAGGAAAACCGGGTGAAACTCTATACTTCGTGTCGCCGATGGTGAAGGGATCGCTCTTTGCTTCGGTCTTCTCATTATTTCTACGATTGTCGTCCTGATAGACCTTGATTGGTATGCTGACGATTTCCCAGTCAAGGAGTCTATCGGATTGTCAGCGCCGGGCTGATCACATGCTGACATTGTTGGAAGGGCTATAACGTACCTCTTCCTCCGGCACTCCTCACATATCTTTATGCGCTCATTCACCACCTGCCTTCGCTTCCCAGATTCATAATCAGAGCCAAAACTGAGCAGAACCGGTTCTTGTACTCCGTACCTGTATTGAAGAAGCAATTACCAGTGAGATTCTCCTCTTTTTGTTCGATATAGCTACAATCATCCTGGATGACAAAAATCTAAGACTCACATCTCACACAGAGCGTCCCAGCTTGATGACGTTAACAGATACACGTCGTCCTTCTCTGGATCATAATCCAACTCTCCGTGCTCACAGAGCAAACGGAGTTGCGGCCTCTCGGAACGCCTACCAGCGATGTACTCATCGACGTCCTCAACGAACCTGCTTGGTAGACTGTAGTAGTCCGAGTAGTAGGCTTGAGCGGAACGTTGGATGCCCTTCTTTATCCTCCTATGCACCGCTATATCCGCTTTTCGAGCTTCCCTGGCATCTACATCGACTTCGTCCGCTTTTTGACAAACATAGCAGAACGGTTGATCTGTCTTGAGCACAGGGAAGTCGCCGAATATCGATCGGAGGAGCATGAGTGCTTCATCGGTCATTGTGGCAGTCTTACGTCGATCTCGATGATATGCAGCCTGGACGGCGCGCTCGCCGTGCTCGCAGTGTAGAGTATACTCTTCGTTGGTCGGCAATGTATCGAGGACTAGATCACCACTTTCCCAACGGTCCAGCCACGCTGCCGGGATGATCCACTTCCCTTCGCCCTCGTTCAAGGTGTTGAACGTATCCAGTCTCGATTGGAGTTCGTTGTTCGCCACACAGGCCTTGAACTCTTCTTCAACGCACACGGGACAGATCTCCATGTCGGGAAGGTTATTGAGTAAGGCAATCGTGTCGAATGCTTGTTCTGATATCAAGCGGGTCTCGCTGGCTTTCCTGGGATCCACACCGCCATGAGAGCATGAGATAGGAGACATATCAAAGGGTTCGCAGAGTTTGTCGAACGTATCGGCTTCGAGCCATTTCTTCAGGGCGTCTCGAGGGACGATGTGATCCGACTGTGCGGAGTTCCATATCAGCTCTCGCCTCCGCACAGACCACAACAACGAAAAGGCCCACCTACACCTTCGATACAGCTCAGGACGTCGCGCTTTGCGCGGTTCAAGTGGAGGTATTCATCTTCCATAGCTCCTCGTCTGCGACCCCACCATACAATCAGCGTCAACGGAGGGTGTTATGGACAAGAGACGTCGCACTACTTACTTGACGGCAGCGTCCGACCCTTCGTTCTCGAGAGCGATGTTGTCCGCCCATACCCGTTCGCTGACGATATCAGGCGGATCTGTGGGCGGTACATCATGGTCTCTCTTCTGGTATACCAACATGTACGCGTCTTTGGAAGACTGCGTGTCCGACTTGATACCAGGCATAGAGTTCGGAGAGGTGAGTCTCATTCTCTTCGGCGGACGTTGATCAATTTCCGTGACCTCCTCGTCGTTACATAACAGCCAGGTCTTTTCTCTATTCGCTCAGATATCAGGGTCAAAGACAATCTTCAAGGTCGAGTGAAATCCCTCTCACTCACGCTTCGTCCCAAACTTCGCATGTGAAGTGACCTCGATGCGCCTAGACAAATACGTCAGAAATCAACGCATTCATGTATGATGAACGAATGAAGCACTTACAGTCGCCCCGTGGTGGATGATAACCCCTCTGAGCTCGTAATTATCTTGACCCAATTGGATCTCCTTAGGATAGCTGATCGAGGCTTTCACCTTCTTCCTCGCCATCGTCTTGTAGTCGTACATGAATCGCATCAACGATATATGTACGACGGGTGGATAGGCGGCGGGTTGCTGCCTCCTGGTTGCGTCCCGGCGTCGCATGCAGACTGGACAGTGGTATTGGTTGTCGCCGATCAGATCTTCCGGCGCGAAGGATGTGTCGAGGCACTCTTGCAGAGTGGCTTTGTCTTTCAGGCTAACTTCGAGCTCTAGGAAGGTGGCTGCGATTGCGCCGCGCCCAAATACTCGATGAGCGAGTTTCCGTCCGAGACATGAATTGACACAAAGATCGACATACTCTCTTTCCTACTTTCATACCCGCAATCGCACCTCGTCACATATTGCATCGTCCCCTCGAATTGATGTTTCATGAATGTCCGAAGATTCGGGTTTGGATGCTTCTTGAATTCCCCTTCGAGAACATTCATAAACAGCTTCGAGAACCTGTTCAAAGATTGTGAGGTCGGTCATCAGCTTGACTGTAACGGCTCGCGGCTGTTACGCGTGGAGTGCGCGTCTTTGCACTCACTCGCCAGCATCTTGTTGATCCCCTTTGTCCAGTCTCAAGGCCTCGATCAGGAAGCTTGGGTCTACGACGGCACGTTGGGAATGTTGTAGCATGGCGAAGACTGAAGCGAGATGGTATAGAGGGGTCGACTGATGAAGATGCCCTTCAGTGTATGATTGAAACACATGCTGTAACTGACCGACCCACCTCGGACGTAACGCAGGCATATACTCCATTTCTGAATGTAATGTTATGAAACCACAGTTGTAGAAAGGCATTCGCCTGGGGATTCAGTCAGTTTTGAATACCATGAATCATGCTACGGAGGTCGAGCTCACATAGCATGTCGCTCCGAGATTTCGCAGACCCGCAGGCCCATCTCTGATACTCGTGATTTCCTCGGCGTGCTCCTCGATATACTTCTGTTTCCCCTCAGGATCCATGACCTGTTCATCAGCTATAGTTCTCTTGTCTGCGGGACTCACCTTGTCGGCGCCCAAATGATTGTAACACCATGGGTTACTTCTACACCCCTTTGCTGTGCATCCAGCTACTTTCAGTTTCTGCTTGGGCTTCGAAATCGCTGGCTTGATTTTGCCGTTCCTATCAACCTCCATCACGTCCGAGCTCATCGAAGTGTTTGAGCGCGACCTCGCCCGGTTTTCGCTGAGAGTCTCATATTCTCTTGGACATGGTGGAAGGTCGGGAGAGGGTACAAGATTAGCAGCAAGACGTCTATGATGGGATGAGATATCCTCGGGGTTTCGGACGGTCGTGCCTGCCCATGACCAATCGGCGATCGGCCGCTTCTTGGGTGGCATTGTGTTTTCTTTGTGGTTTCGGCTAGCGCTACCGCTGAATATCAGTCAAGGCAGAACATCCCAACGCTTGATGGTTGACTATGAGTGACTATAAGAGTTTGTATAGCTCAGGTTGCGAAGAAGATTGCAACATGAAGGGAAAAGGAAGTGAAGACAGTTGATCAACCTCAACCACCTTCTGTCAGTCAACATAGATGGAGGTGGTGCCCCGCACGCATACGGCTCAGACACCACGTGTCGGACGTGTTTTGACGTGTAGGAGTCCCATGCAGGTCATCGCACTGTCACTGGACAACTCTCCTGTTCTTTGCTTAGCATTGTCGATGAGCATCTTTGCAGAATTCACAGCTTTGACTTGCACATTTACCATGCTGTCAAGATTGCGGCGACGCACCGCCGGCCCTCGTCCAGACCCTCAAGGTGTGAACTTCACATCAGAACATCTGACGGCGGCCAAGACTCTCGCACGACGGAAGCAGGTGATCAATGCTATATGGGTACGGATACCCATTTTGAGGTGAGCGGGGACATCAGGGTGTCGAGCTCGCTGTTTCTGGTCGGGCTATTGCTCATAGCTTGTGGTCAGGCGGTGCTCTCGAGGATATCGCTGACAACAGCTTATATTTCAGATTCGTCCTAGCATTGGTAGGGATAATATGGTTACTTGCGATACCGTATGAAGGGTTGTGGAAGCGGACCTATGTGGACGAACACGCGCTGCAACCTAGTCAGGTGAGCTTCTGGCTCGTGGCAGCATACAGCATCCTGAGGCAAGCTGATGAGAGACTGTAGGTCACGATGTATTTTGATTGGGCGGAGGTCCACAAAGCGGACCGATACCTCGATACACTGGAGAAAATTGTCAACGGGACTTTCGATGAGTGAGCGAGCGTGTGGTCAATCGCATATTCGTCAAAGCCTCTTCGGATGACATGACAGCTGACTTGGATCTTGTAAGGCGCACCGCCTTCTTGCAAGAATCGTTTTCCATCTCAGGCCTCGCAACGTCAAACACATCCACATCGACGTACGCGCATATCCGCCCACCTCGATCGAAGGGTACCGAGACTATCTTGGTATCTGCTAACTGGGTATCAAGAGATGGTACACCGAATCTGAGGGGCATAGCTACCTTGTTGGCCTTGGGAGACTTCTTGCAAGGTGAGCTCCGCGAGGCTAAGCTTAGCCATGCTTTCCCCGTGCTGCAAACTTCCTTTGGCTGTCGTGACCGCCAGCTAAGCTGACTTGGTCTGCTGCAATTCCATTCAAATCTCCCTCCACCAGGTCAGAATCACTGGGCGTCTGATTTAGTGCTCGTTGTAGGCGAAGGATACGTGGAGGGCTTGGAGGGATTCATGAGAGAGTACCACAACTTGTTCCCTGGTGTGATCTGGACTGGTTTGAACATCGACTACCCAGGTCACTCATTTTCTCACCTCGGAATGTTTTACGGTACGTTAGGAAAGTCAACCCATGCCTTCATCATCCTGGATATGGGCGGATATAGCTCTCAGAATTGCCCAGAAACAAACTAAATCGGTACTGCCAATACTGTCGCGGCACAGAGGGTGTGAACGGCCGACTGCCCAATCAAGATATCGTCAACGCAGCTTCCAACGTGGCGCGATACGCGGGCGGTGTCCTCCCTCGCCTTCACGACGTCGTCGACGAACCGCCCGCTGGGTTTGGATCCCCGCTTGTTCAGAATTATCTGCTTGGTGCTAAACATCTGTTGCATCATTTTGCGTTCATGGCAACTGGAAGGGGCAGTGCAGCCCATGGAGTTCTGGCTAGGTGAGCATCTTGCATCTCGGTCCCCTCACACGTGGTCGATTGCATACCTAGCTAATCATTCTCATGTATGTTTTTCTTTGGCCGCATAGACATCGTATCGACGCCCTGACGCTCTATGCTTCCCCTGCCGAAGGACCGCACGGCTTCCACACTCTGGGTCGTACGATCGAATCGACCTTGCGATCAATGAACAACCTCCTCGAGCGTCTGCACGCCTCGTACTTCTTCTACCTTCTCCCTCGACCAGACCAATTCATTCCTGTCGGTCACTACTTGCCTGCTGCCGTCCTTCTCGGTGCTAGTCTGACCATTGGCGGATTCGACTGTCCTTCACCGCTCGAGGGGTTAGGATACATCTTACCTGCTTTCGCTGTGGCTGCTGTTGCCTGGATAGTGGGATTGCATCCAATCTTCCTTGCTCCGGTGCCCTTGGCGATCTTGCCTCGACCACAGGGTCAAGCCCACACGTCGGCAAAGTCCTTGACATTGCTGTTCTACGGCGCCCTCATTCCTACACTGGCAATGGTCAACTTCCCTCAAGCCGTCGTCCTCGCTCTGATATCCTTGCTATACCTCACACTACCGAAATACTTGGCTCTAGCGATCCTTGCCATTCAACCTGGTCTGATACTAGCTCTAGCGCAGGGATACTGGGGCTTAGACCTGCAGAAAGATTGGCTTGCAGTGGGGAATTTGACCTGGCCTGGGGTGTACGCGGTATGGCTGCCGCTCTGGATGATCTCGGTGGTTCTGCTATAGATTCGATTAGATGCTTACAATGCAGACTACAATCTTTCACATGGATGCTCGAGCGAAGAAGTCATGCGATCATGGCATAAATGTGTGCAATATATGTATGGACCCATGTAGCAGCTGTATTACGAGCATGACAGCAAGCATGACATCAAGATCGATGATATTGCGTCTTCTCGCTTGGGGAGGATGCCGAGATTTGGTTCGGCAAAGATGATGGACGGACTAACCCGACGATCAGGCTCAGGTACAGACAGGATAGACTTGATCCGAATCCGAATCCGAATTCCGGGTAACAAAAAAGGCTGAGGCTGATTAAGCATTTTATCTTTTTAATCAGGCTTCAGCTTCAGCTGCAGCACCCCGTCTGCTCAGACGGCACGGCACTGCATGTCCGGCAAGATTGCCCAGGCTCCAGCTCCAGCTCCAGCTCCAGCTCCAGCTCCAAGACTCGAGTGCCATTGTCAATCGCGCAAAGTTCGGATTTGGCCGTGATATGTAAGGTATCTGACACGCGTACTAAAAATTCACGAACTGTAACTTATGACATGGCGACGGTCACGGCCAAAGGCCCTGGGAGTTCCTTCACGATGAGAAGGAAAGGATCAGATGACTGTGTGTGCAATAGCAATCATACTGACCTCATCAAACCATCGCTGTTCACGCCGGAGTGCATCTCATCCCATCGACTAAGCTGCTCAGTCGCTCAATCTCCCGCCCGCTCCTCCCTCGCACCACCAGGCGTTAATCATTGAATGAGTCACTGAATCATCTTCGCACCACGCACCACCTTATACACCCATTATACGTGTACTCAGCATCCTTGAATTTGAGATCGTAATATACTCAACAAGAAAACGGAAAGGAAGTTGCTTGCCTGCCTGCGATATGCCTGATTCTACACCACACCGACAAGATCTGTCGGCGCGACATCTACAGCCTATGAGAACGTCTTCGGGGCTTTCTTTGACACCAACAATGTACGATCACGATCACGAGCTCGACCACGATACCGACGTCGAGGCTGATGCGGATGGGCCTCAGAAGTATCTTGCGCGAGTCACCAAAGAGAAGGGCAGCGCCACCGACGTGTTGAATGCAGATCATGGTGGACCGTCACGACCTCCTTCTATGCGCGAAGGCGAAGGCGACTACGGGCGCATCACGCCCGAATCGCCGATTTCCATCAAATCACGCCCTCTCTCCTCAGCCCCTTCCTCTCGCCCCTCCCAGCCTAGTGCTCGACCAACCCTGCCACATGCGCAAGTATCCCACTTCGCCTATCCAGGCAGAGGCACCCCCGACGAACCCTTCTTGGTGGATTTCGGACCAGAAGACCGGACCAACCCTTATAACTGGAGTAAGAAGTATCGGTGGTTCCTGACGCTGTTGATCGGGGTAACGGCGCTGTGTCCGCCGTTTGCGAGCGTGTCTTATTCGAGTACGGTCGCTCAGGTTTCGAAAGAGTTTGGGATGAGCAGCGAGCTGGCTACGGCTGGTATCAGCTTGTATATCCTCGGTGAGTGGCTGCATGATCCGCATACACAAGGCAACATGATCCTCTTAATCTTGATGTAGTGTCTGCCCTCACAAGAACACTGCTAAACGGGAACGTTTTCATTCATGCTCCCGTAGGTAATGCCATTGGAGTCCTTTTCTGGGCGCCCCTCTCAGAGATCTACGGCCGTCAACTAGCGTTCAACGCCTCATTTCCACTTTTCACGATATCCAATCTCGGGACAGCTCTCGCCAAGAACACGAGGACGTTGATGGTGATGCGGTTCTTTGCGGGTCTGTTTGGTGCTTCGTGTTTGACGAATGCGGGCGGCCAGATTGGCGATATGTGGGCAGCGTGAGTGAATTGGCCTGTATCAGAGCCATTTTATCTCACTCAACATTGAGGGGCTTTCCACTGGGGAAGATCAGTCGAAATTGAATTATTCCAGCAGAAACAAGGCCATACGATCTCTTTTGACTAACATCAAACTGGTAATGCAACAGCCACGAACGAGCCATGGCTACCAGTATCTTCTCCCTCGCTCCCTTCCTCGGCCCTGTGCTCGGACCTATAATAGGTGAGCCCGAAAACGGATGATATCACCGGGACTACTGGCTGACCTATGATAGGTGGATACGTTACTGAGTACTGCGGATATCACTGGGTCTACTGGCTGCAGTTCATTTATGCTTTGTGAGTTGCGGCTGCACGTTATCCCCTTGTCTGCCTCGTTGTGCATCAATTTCATCACTCGTGGTAGCACTTTCAGAGTTAACAAGCTCTCTCTCTCTCTCTCTCACTCTTTTCCCCGATACCTCGACCTATAAATGTTTCGCTCTTTGCTCTATTGCACATTTGGCCGAGTAAACAGCGTAATCACAGCCATCTGCCTCGTTGTGCAGCCCGAGACATACGCACCTACAATTCTCCGGCGTCAAGCCAATAAATTCACCAAGCTCTCGTTCAAGCAGGGCTCCAACGAAGTTTACATTGCCAAATACGATAAAGTTAAGAAGAGCAAGAGCGAGATCATGAAGATTGGGCTGTTACGACCCTTCGAGCTTCTGTTTACGGAGGTCATTGTCGGTTGCCTTGCGATCTACGGTGAGTGTGGCGCGCCCGAGCAAAGCGAGGTCGAGATCCGCGAATGCGAGTCGTCAGAATTCCTACTGGGACCGTTCCCCGATCCTCTTTAGGCGTTGGGCTGTTTCCAGGGGTCTTTAGCTGACTGGGAATTTTGCGCGGTACTCGTGACAGGTGCCATCGTGTACGGCATCCTCTACCTCTTCTTCGCCTGTTTCCCTTTGATCTACCAAGAAATCCGAGGCTGGTCAGGTGAGGTGTGACTGTCACTTGATTGCAATCAGTACTCATCTCGTCAAGTATCATGTGCGAGAAGGTCTGTTACAGTGCTGACTGTAATGATGCTTGTCAGTCGGTCAGGGTGGTCTGGCCTTCCTCGGTATGGGCCTCGGCCTAATCGTAGGCAACGCGATCAATCCTCTCGGAAACTACTGGTATCGACGCGCCTCGATCCCCGGTCAATCGACCCCTCCTGAAGCTCGGCTCCCACTTGCCTTTGCAGCTGCCATCCTCTGTCCCGTCGGTCTATTCTGGTTTGCATGGACCTCCGCACCCCCAGTCCATTGGATATGGTCAATCTTGGCCAGCATCCCCTTCGGTCTGGCGTTCATCTTGATTTTCAGCGCGATGGTGAATTATATTATCGATTCGTATACCTTGTATGCGGCGAGCGCGCTGGCGGCGCAGGCTGTGTTGAGGTGTTTGTTCGGAGCCGCGTTCCCACTTTTCGCGGTTAAGATGTACAGAGATTTAGGGCTGCATTGGGCAGGCACATGTGAGTTATAGTCCTTACTTGTTTGCCTCTAAAAGGATTGGGAGAGGAACATTGGCATCGGCTGACCGTATTGTATGCGCCACCACGTATTCTACCCCTCAGTGGTCGCTTTCCTCTCCCTAATCTGCGCACCGATGCCGTTCCTATTTTACAGATACGGCCCTTACCTCCGTCGAAAATCACGCTACGCTCCCTCGGTACCCCTCACCCAAGCTGAGATCGAAGCGTCATCAGAGACTCCCGAACAGCTCGAAGCAGAAGCTGCGAGGGACGAGCTGAGAAAGGTTGAGACTCGGTTAAACGAGGACGAGGCGCTGGAGCCGCAGTGGGGGGCTGAAGCGGGCGAGAGGGCAAAACAAGGCGGCGAGGGGGTAAGAGAGGTGGATATGATCGTGGGTCTGGACCTTGAGAAAGGACGACAATAGGTTAGGAGAGGTTGAAGCTGGAGCTGAAGCTGGAACGGATGGTGCCAACGGACATGTCATTTTGGATGGAAGAAGGGAACAATTGTGTGTGCGGAATGCCTTGCTGCACATTTTTGTCTGCTTGTTTGTATGGATTTATACACATCCCATGCGTGGAATATGAGGGACATGGTATACGCTATTTATTATCGGATATAAACAATGCTAGTATAATCACATATCACTTGCTACCACGCATAATGCTGTCTTATTCTGTATGAGTACTGGCACTGTCACGGACAGTACACACATGCACTCTCATATCAACCCATTCACCCAAATCTTTGCGGGTCCTTCGGATCCCATCGTTGCTCGGCTTGACCTGCGTCCATTGCATCGCATTACTCACTTCTTCTTCCCGCTCGCGCCCGAGCTGGCGGCACCGGTAGAAGGGTTTTTGCCAAGCAATAAAGCCTTGGAAGCTTGTAATGCCTCTTTTCGGGATCGTGTGATGGATTCTCCAATGTCTTCAATAATGTCCTTTTCCTACACACGTACATATGAAGCAAGCACAAAGTGGTAATCAGCCCAGATGTACTGGCCGACCTCCCTTCGCTAGATTGATTGCTATCACGATGGAGTAGGACTCACCAATAGTCCCTCTTCAGCGATACCGTTCCAACACGATCCATCTTCAGCCTTGATCAACCTATCGACCTTGTCCACCACGGCCTTCAGATCTGTTTTCACCAAGGCCTCCTTGGCCGCCTTGAAGTCCGAGACGAGCTGGACAATGGCAGCAGGCTTCTTTTTGCCCTTTGCCGGCTTGGACAGTTCCACCAATCGATTGAGCAGAAGGTCGACGATCTTGATCAACTGTGTCGCAAAAGCAGAACGTGTATCAGATTTTTAGGCAAAAAGAGCTGCTCGCAATATGCGGTCCAGAGAAGTAGAGAATGGAAGAGAGGTACCCACCTCCGCTAGTATCGTGAGTGATTGAAGAGTCTCCCAGCGGGTATCATACGATTGCTCGGCCGCTCGGATGTTGTCTAAATTCAACCGATGATTAGTTGATGCGCAGCGACGCACAAGGAAGAATAGTTTGCTGTAGTCGCTGGCGACCCACCTTGGAAGACAGCCTTGACTTCTTCGTTGGACGCCACTTCTCCCTCAGTGTGGCCGAGCGCTTGACTGGTAGCATTGATCACCTTGCTCACACTCTGTATCAACGCTACCTCAGTCGGAAGAAGCTATGAGAATCGGATGAGCAGAAGGCTACCTTCAGTATACGGGATAGTGAAGTACTCACTCCCTCCGAAGCGATATCCATTCGGTCAACCTGCTCGCCGTTGTATACCTTTCCGATGCTCCCCAAGAGCTGTGCAGAGGCTTTAGTCCATGCAGGACTGATAGCGTTCTCAAGCTGGATGATTTTCCTAACAGACCCCCTGTTCCCTCCGATCTCGAAGATCCATTCCCAGTTCCTCAGATCGACGGGTGTGATCTCCTGGATCTTCTGCAACTTGTCTAGCGTCTTAGATCCAATGATTGAGCCGCTTTGAATGATCAACCGGGACCGTTCGATGGTCATGACTTGCTGAGAGAGCGAGTTGGCGATCGAGGAGGTCAAGTATCGGAGTGACGGGATCTTGGAGTATGTCTCGTTTGAAAGGCATTCTTTGACGTATTCGGGAAACTGAGTCATCGGATATTGTCAGCTTCCTATTCTCTTTGGCTAAACATTTACTGCCCGGAATGAATGATTACTCCGCCATTGTTTACAGCACAGAAACACTAACGTCCGCAGTCGTTCTCTTGTACATTGCGACAGCCTTATCTGTTTGATCGGACCACAGTCCTTGTTCACCAGTCAACAGCACCTCTGATGCGCCTCGTTCGGTGTAGACATGTAGGAGATTGTCCAGTTGTATCTCGGAGAGGTTGAGCGTCTTTAGATGTGCTGGTATAAGCGAGGGAGCACCTATATTTACTCGAAAGTCAGCATGATAAGAGCATTCAAGGCCTAGACCAGTATAGGCGCATCGAAGGGGCACCCACCAGTGAGTCGATAAAGCCTGATCAAGAGGTACCTCGCTTGCACGCAGGCTGGGCTGTGGGTTATGATGGTTTCGAGGCAAAGAATAGCTTTGTAAAGGATCTCGTCGTTGTGCTCTGTTTGCCATTGCTCGAGAAGTAAGGACACAGTGATCAGGCCTATGTTGTCCGAGGGCTTGACATCCGTCTTCGGCAAACTCTTGCCTATAGGTTTGATGGATCAGCTGCCTGCTATACAAAGCTCAAAATGATGACCGAAAGTGAAGGCTAGTGACGATTCACTCACCATAAACTAGACCCTCAGCGTACAAGTTCCAATACTTCCTGATATCATCCGAAGTTGGCCGCCACCCTGTCTCGCGTTGTCGGAGAAGGTAGATCTCGGCGTCGGCTTGTTCGCAGAAAGTCTGCTCGTCGGTCTACATAAAGAGTGTCAACTCATATCGTAACTATTGGCAGAGGATGTCAAGTGGCTTACGTGTTTCTGGCCAACCTGCTCCACAAGGAACTTCAGGACGAGATCTTGCCTGATCTTGTCTTCGCCAACAATGCCGACAAGTTCAGTAACGATGCTTCCCTTTGAACCCCACTGGATCCAGTACTGTTCCACAGCTTTTGACCAATTCTCGTCACTCCACACAACTTCCCCTTGGGCGCCTTGAGATCGAAGTAGGGCCTGCAGCTCCAGGCGGGCTAACGCAGGGGCTCTCTCTTTGTTGCCGATCTTTTCATGTAGCGACTTGAAAAGATCGTCCGTGGCCTTGACTACGGCGTTATTTGGACCGAGTTTTTCGGTAGTGATAATGAGGTGTCGATAGAAAGCGTAGTTCCTTCGTCTACCTTGGCACGATCAGTTTGAAGCATAGTGATGGAAGACCACGAACGGTCAAAGATTACAATACTCACGCCTCCTTCTCCTCTTTCAAGAGCTTCGACACCCACACTCTCTCCTCTTCCCAAGCCTTCTGCACGGAATCACCCTCCAAAGTCTCGATAATGTCTCTCACCCCCAAACGCCACCACAGCCTCGCGAGAGCTCCCTTGGAGCCTTCAGTTTGTAGGAGCTTCACCGCTTCTTCTTTCTGTCCAGAAGAAAGGAGTATTTGCGTCTTGAGCCAGAGCGTCTCCGAAGTTAGAGGCAGAGGCGGTTTGGAGGACGCGTTAAGTAAGAGAGTGGCTATTTTGAGGGAATTGGGCGGGGCTGGAGCTGGATACGGTAATGAAGGAGTCGGTTGGGGTGCGTTCTGGGTGAGTGAAAGTCCTGTCAGCTCCGAATCTTTTCGTTGAACGGACATAGGTCCGATGCAAGGCAGAGTCCCGTGAAGGGCTTTTCAGAGTCGGACTTGATGATTTCGTAGTCACCTGGTAGCAGACCATAATGCATCATGACTCTGACTCTGACTCACCTTGACCCATTCCGCCCAAGCAGCCAATCTCCCCCACCGCTCATCCCTACCTGAGAGGTTATAACACTTTTTGCTGCTCTGCGTCATGACGTCCACATTGCCCGCAGCTGCTGCATGACGAAAGATCTCTTCTTGCAGGACGAGGGTGTCGGGCCTGTTGGCCGCTAGGTTCATGTACAGTTCGAGCGCGAGGTCCACTGTGATGTGTGGCAAGCAGGTCAAGGGACAGTAGGTCTTGGTCAGCTCTCTGTGATGACAAGACATGCAGCATTCTGGCAAGCAAGCTTGAAACGAGCTCAGCTCGGGGCTGCTCACATCGACCCATATTCCTAAGCGTGAGCCCAATCCACCATATCCCCCTTCCACTGATCTCCCCCAACCCCTTGACAGTCTCATACAGCCCCAAAATCTCCTCGTCCCCGCCGGGGGCCGAACCCATCTTTTGGAGGATATACATCTTGATGATCAACCCCGGCTGCGATTTAGGTGATTTCTTGAGGTATCGCGCAAGTGCCGATTGAGCTTGCGTGAGGCGGTGGTTTGAGATGTCATCTGTGGTCGGGCAAGTCGTGATATGTAGATCAGGACCGCCCAAATGGATATATCATGTGTAGAACATGTTACACCGACATATGGCCGATGGGAAACCAGGCGGTATGAAGGTGTGATCAGCGGGCAGAGGGGAGTGGACAGCGATATATCACAAAGTCAGGTCAGCCTAGTCTGGCTTGAGTTGCAGGAACCATAGGAAGGGGCGACGAAGTCGGAGAGAGACCAGATCTCAAACCATTTCAGGTGAGCGCAGTGTACGCACCGTAGATCGGCTGCAATTTTCTCTCCTCCGACTCCCAATCTACGACTTTCTTAGACATGTTGGGCTGGCTACCGACCGACGGACTTGTAACTTGGATGTTTCCCTCGTTTTGACCTAAATTCGGATCGGACCAAGTAAAGTAAGCCCTCTCGCTCTGGCTCGTCTCCCTGACCTGGTTCGAAAGGGATAGAAGATTATTGTATGCGCAGTGACCGATAAACACTTGAGTGTATGGTTGTAGATCTGTTGACATGTTGATGTTTCGAACAAGGGCAACGAATGAACGATATGCCGTACCTGGAATGTCCTAATCTGCCCAAGTGCCCCACCTCATTCGACGCTATTTCCAACTATTCTCCCTTCGCTCTGCATAACGACCGCGATGTATACGTATATGCACCGCAGGTGATTGTCGTCAGACCAATTCAAGTGTGCAGATGCAAGAAGATCCCCAGTATGCATATGTCGATGGCGTGCGGACCGTTTCCGCTCGCATACAATTTGTTCCAAAATACAACCTGCTTTCAGAAGTAGGGAAGCTAGACAGCTAGATAGATGAATAGATGTACGACACATGGCTCGCGATCCCACTGACTAACTGATCTAACTAGGCACACCTCCCAGCATTCTTCCTTCTCCTGCTCCAATTGCATCACCCCCACCACCAATCCCTGATCCTATCAGCATTCGCCATAAATCCCACCCTTCGACGAGATCGAAGAAGTTGGCACTACCATGCTTTCCGACCAGGCTCTGCAGGGCGCTCGGGATGGGTATTGTCAGTGTGATCGGGTTAGAAGGGCCGAAAGGACCTATACCCCATGTTGTTGAAGCTGAAGAAGAAGAATGCGACGATATCGATGATGGGATCTGGCGGAACGGTAAGGCGAGTGGGTGGAAAGGGTCGAGAGATGTCAGGTGCGAGATCGAGGTAGCGTAGTCGAGCGTCACTCTGCGAGGTATCAGACGAATATCGTCAGCATTTACAACTCAACGGGACTCATACTACTTGACGCCTCATGAGATCGCCGAGACCGATGATAGCGATCTTTTCGTCACGGCTTAACATCCCGAGCGGCTTGTCATGCGAGCTCTCAACTCACCTGAATACACTCCAAAGCACCACAATCTCCAACAATATCCACCACGCCCAAGTACCCCAATTCCAACCCTTCCTCACCACCAGCCCAAGATCCCTCGCGTTCTGACCTGCGCTCATAGCTGTATTCAGCGCGGACAGGGCCTCCAGCCATTGTTGTTGCGTAGCTTCGAGCTTTTGTTGGGTGGACAAAGTCTTAGATTGAGCTGATTGGAGGGTTGAGGTGAATTGGGTGAAAGTCGTAGATGGTCGAGGGATTGGTATGCGCCTATGGATATTGCAAAGGAGGGAGAGGGGTCAGCATTGTCGTGCCTCGGTACTGACTCGAATACGCCAAGACCATGCTCAAGCAAAGTGCAAATCCATGTGTGGCCTACTCACTCTTTTGACCTCATCAAAGAGCCACTTAGACTTTCCTTCAGCCGCCCAACGAGACTAGTCTCTGCTTCGGCTTCATCCTCCACCTCTGGGTCCGTTCGCACCGTGTCCACGATGCTTGAGCGAGTCTCATCTTCTTTTGGCGTCTTGGCCCGCCTCGGAGAGAGCTTCAATCGGTGGACGGAGACACTTTCATCTAGAGACTGGCTCTGTGATCGCGAGTGCGAGTGCAAAAGGGAAGGACTGTCGGCTGAAGAAGCTCGTATTGGGCTCCCTTTCCCCAGAGGAGAAGGAGTGAAGCGGACTTTCCCCTTCGGTGTGTATTGCCATGCGCCAGGAGGTTTGGGCGTCGGTGCCGCCGTCATGCTCAGATTGCCGTTCGACCGGAGCGGTGTACCGAGACTGCCCGTCGTCGTCGTCATGGACGGGACTTCAAGTGTTGAGGGCGGAGTCAGCGCCATCCCGACACGAATTGGCGGTTGCGGTGGAATAACGAGGTCGGCAGCGACTGACTGAGGTTGGTTTTGGATATGTTGCACAGGAGCAAGATGTTCAGATCTGTGAGCCGTCATGGCGACTGGAGAGCGTCTACGTAAGGACGCAGGAGTTGCGGTATCAGGCTCCGGTGACCGATGAGTTTGTTGACCGGTGTCCTTTCTTTGGTTCGACGTTGTAGGCTGGGAGGCGTCAGGAGAAGGCGAAACTCTCGATGGAGGCGATCGCCGGGGTAACATCCGATTCCTCACGAACGGCGAATCTTCCGCACCCACATCGATTGTCTCTGCCTGCACGTTCAAAACCCGCTGCGGGGTGTTGGTATGCTCTTCGGATTGAGGGCTCCTGTACATCGAATGCCGGGACAGTCTCGATTTTGAGCCGACATCGGTGCGATACGAGCCAGATTTGCTTTGTTGCGAAGGATCATCCACGTTATCGGGTTCTCCTGATCTTGATCTTGATCTCGATAGTCCCGGAGACGCGGACAAGCCTGATCGTGTGTGTTCTTTCGAATAGGGTGCGGATCTAGGTGTGGAGCGGGCTGTAGAGGTGGATCGAAATAGCGCTGCTCGTCGGGACGAATAGGTATCCACCTCATTATCCTCCTCGTCCGACAATCTCGATGGATCGGGTTCCGGTAGCGCAGGTAGCGATGTAGATGACAACGACGGTGGCTCTCCGCCATTGTCGTAGGACGTGGAGGTCGCTTGGCTTTTTGAGATTGGTTTCGACTTTGGTGACGTCGGCCTCGTCTGCGAGAGTCGCAGACTCGCGCTGGTAATGGGATCTGTAGATCTCGGTCGAGGTGGTGAAGGTGCGATTTCGGGTGAGACTTCTCGATTCCGATTTCGCAAAGTGTCGTTCCCTTGAGCCAGCTGGGCGGTGATGCTCCGCTCCCTTCTCGCCTGCAGCTGTGTGTGACTATGCTCATCTAGCGAGACCGACCGCCTCAGGCTCGTCGTTCTCTCTTCCACATCATCAAGCTCGACTTCTGCTCGCGCTTCCTGTTCCTGCTCCTCATCGAGTATGCTCTCGCTGATTTCACTCCATCCAATCCCGCTCAGACCCTCATCAAGATCCAGCTCCATCTCTGCCCTAACCTCCAGTCCTCCCACATTCCGCGCAAATGATGCTGAGTCGTCAGGTGCTATATCGACGCTCACCCTTCTCGGCGTCGTGGGTGGTAACCTCCTCCTCCTGCCTTGACTCTCGGTCGACGTGTTGTTGCCTGCGTATTCAGCTCCATTTCGGGATTCGGGTTCAGGTGAGGAAGGGGGATATTGTGGTTGTTGCCTTTGTCGGACTCTACTCCTCCGCGTGTATGATGGAGACGTTTTACCCATGTCCACCGGCACGAGCGGGGTATTATCTCTGCCCTTGCCCTTTCTCGACGAAGCGATACTAGATTCCGAGCCTGAATCTCTTCTTACAATAGAGTGAGAAGGCAAATGAGTCGATCTCGACGTCGAGGCCTCTGCGTTGCCACTGAATACGGGATTGCGGGTGGTTGATGATGATGAGAGGGGAGGTGCGGAAGAGTAAGAAGCTAGAAACGCTTCGAGCCGCGTAGGTGGACTTCGATGCGACTCTGGTACTGTTTCGTGGTGTGGCTCCGGCTCGGGAGAGAGGGAACGGGATGTGCCTGTAGGTGAAGCGAGGAACGGATGGTTAGCTCAGTCCATGTTATCCTCAATACGGATCAGTACGAGCGAAAGAGAAGGCTGAAGTAGACTCACTGTTAAGTAAGACTGCTGCTCTTGATGGTAATCGGCCCGGCTGCGCAAGCGTAGGTGAGTCCCGACCGCCTATATGGGGCCAAACCACAAGTTAGTTGGTGTCAGGATGCGAAAGCGGCATTGGATATGTTTTACGGGAGGTCTTAAGGACCAGAAAGGAGAGGAGACTCACGCTGACCCCTCCTAGCAGCATAGGGATTATTGATCCTCGGCGGCGGTGTAGGCGGGCTCTCTGCCTCTTCCTCATTGCCGTTTTCCTCCTCTTCTTTCTGTTCTACGTTGCCAGTCTGCCGTCTATCAGGATTATATCCATGTCTACGCACATGGTCCCGTCGTTCGGGAGAGCTCTCTTTCTCCCTCTCTCCCCCTCTCAGAATGGCGCTTGGCGCAGCCGGTTTGCTAATCTCCACTTCTTGCTGCATCATCCTCAGCAGCTCTCTCAGCTTATCGGCGGGTGCCATCTCTGTTCCCCTCTGCGCCTCTGGTCTCCGTTCCAGTTGTTCCACTCCAGTGTATGTCCCCGATGCTACTTGCGTTGGATAGTCATTATCCTCATCGTGATCGGAGGGCGGATCATAATCTATCAATCGTCCTTCCTTGACCTCTTTCCCTATCTCAGGACCCATGCCATCATCCTGAAGAGTCGATGCTTTCCCCTCGAAGATTCCATACCCATACCCGTACCCAGCCTTCGTGCCCGGCATCTCAGTCTCATCATCACTCCAAATCGTAACGCTCGTCCCCGTCCCCGTTGTTATCGTGCCCGATCCAGTGCCGGTCGTCGCCGTACTCGTCCCACTTCCGCTCACTCGCGATATCCTGCCTGCCATCCTGCCGTAGTCGTAGTTCTGGTCGAAATACTCGATCTCGAGGTCCGGTGAGGAAGATTGTGATCGAGTCGGTGCAGTTGATGGTGATTCAGAGCGACGGCGTTGACGTTGACTTTGACTTTGGTAACGATTGTACATCGCGTGAGCGATACGCTCCCGTTCGCGCCCTTCCGCTTATGATACCAAGGTATCGTGGTAAACGACCTCAAGAGTGATAGCAATCAACAGCCAAAGGTTTTAAAACACCAGTTCCTTCGCGTGTTCTTGTCTCAAGAGTCGGCGTCCGTGATAGGTCGATTAGGTAAACGGTGGTCGAAGAGCGGCGTCAGTATTGGTATCGTGCATCCATGATTGATTATATCAGAATTGGTCGTGGCTATGGATATGGCTGTAGCTGTGTTTATGTATCGAAGAGAGCAGGTATATGACAAACTTAGGGATGTGATGATAAGCATGTGATAGTGGGTAGCATGTCATGTCATATTCAAGTCCTCCTGGAATGTTTATGTGAATGTTTATGTTTGGCTCTGCTCTCTTTTCCGCGACCAACCACGAGTCACGCGTCGAATGAAATTTGTTTCCGGGCTGCTGTCTACCAAATTTGTGTCCTTATACATACGTGGATCTAACATACCTATTCGACGGATCTTGACCTTACATATCCTATGTATGCGTATATGTATAAATATATCTTTTGGTCTTGACTTAATCTACATGTACAGAGAGAGAGAGAAACGAGTAGGGCTATGTACCTCGCTTCCACTGTCCTTGACCCTACGCCCATATAAGCGTATCAATTGATAGTGTCATAAAAAGGCTCGTGAAAACATCGCATCGTCTCAGCTGGCTGCAAACTCTTTCAACTAACATCCTGTAATACGCATTCCCAGGAATCATCCTACTCATCCAACCGTCCGACGACTATCTCCCATAAGCCTCTTGTCGGCCATAGTGAGGTCCATTATACGCGCTCGCGTCCACCCAACCTTGATTTTGTCCCCCTCCTCCTCCTCCTTGAGCGTATGGTCCACCGTACCCGCCGTACGGCTGCGATTGGCCATATCCTCCTCCTTGTCCACTTCCAAACTCGGGACCATACCCGCTTTGCGCAGGATAGCCATTATCGTTCCTCATGAGAGGCTCAGTTGAACCCATACTGTCGGTCATGGTATTTCGCTGGACGCTCAGTGGTGGAGGTGGGAGTTGCGACATGTTTGGTTCGCCCCCAAAACCAGGAGGCGGTGCAGGTGCGGGAACGTAGGCAGAAGAGTTTCTACCCCGGGTGAGACGGTTGCCCGAGCTTGATTGTGTAGGTGGCGGGGGTCGTTTTCGATTGCGACCGCAACAAGGGGCAACCAGGCATTTGACGATAGCCCAGAGCAGGGCGAGAACCTGCAGCGTCAAGCGTCCTTAGCCAGAACCCTCAGCGCGTTACACCGGAAACGCTGTGCGGAACTATGGTACAACCTCTGAACAGCGAGTAAATCGAGGAGCACTCACCAATAAGCCGACGACAATGGTGACGGGGATAGAGATCTGGAGATTAGACCGATACCAAGCAGCAGCGGTAGCTTGCCACGACCCGGCTTTACAAGTGGAGTTGTAACAATGGCCACCGTAACCTGTAGAAAAGAGAGCAAGGAAGAGAAAGATGTCGTCATCAGCCACCGTGGCGGTCGACCCCGGAACATGGCTTAGACTTTGCAGTCAGTCCGACTTGTGGAGGTCAACAACTCACCACATGGAGAGCCATCCACTAGGGGAGTCTGCAACACGACACATTGATTCCTGATACAAATCGATCATCAGGCCAGGTATTCAACTGCACATCCCCACGCAGATCACTCACGTAACGTTCGGGTCTCGGCAAGTGACCACGCAGGATTTATCGTCCTTCTGTCCACAAGCCTGCGTGAGACCCATACTAGATCCGGCAAGAGTACACTGCTGATTCAAACTCGTGCATGTGCCACTCGCACACGCCAGACCGTCGGAACCACATGATTGGCCATCGGGAGCCGTCTTATCTTCCGGACAAGTCGCGTTGTTGCCTGTGCAGGTTTCCTCGTAGTCGCACGTGGCGTCAACAGCGGATCTGCAGACGGTGCCGGCCGATGCGAGTTGACATGATTCGGTACAGCATGCGGAGTTCGAAGGGTCACACAGGGCCCCATCGCGGAATTTGCAGGCTGCGAAAACGGCGCAGCGGGGTCAGAATGTTTTCATTAGTCGACGAGATTCAGACCAATGACCCAAGGGGTGGACTCACTTGAAGCATCACAACAGGCCGAGGTGGAATTACCACCAGGATCACAATCCTCGCCATCTTCGACAATACCATCTATTCCTCTTGTTAGCCACTTCCAGCGCTGGCGGATCTACGAAATGCCACTTACTGCCACATTGCTGCAGACTGATGACAGTGCGGGAGCCCGGACTCTGGATACACTGAGTATTGACAGCCCTATTGCCGATGTTTGTACCTGTTATGGATTTAAGGGTGTTAGCTGATGTACTCGCAAGATGGACATGCAGGAGATTGACAGGTGTCACTCACAGATATTACCGAGGGTGCAGCCGGAGAAGCTCTGCTCGCTCGAGGATGTGGTGGGGTTCATGATGAACTGACCACCTGCATCACAGGATGAAGTGGTGTAAGGGCAGCATGAGCCGGAAAGGGAGCAACCTGACGAGCACTACAGGTAAGAGGAGCCGAAACAGAAGGTAAATTAGCTGAATATTCGGCATTTGAGGAAGTACAGCAACTGACGTCGTGAATCGCTCCGAAACTATATAATAGTCAACAGTCAGTTTGAGCTCTCAGGGTACTGCGATTTCGTGACTTACCCATGACCAATCTCATGGGCGACCAAGCTCCATTCAGTCTTCGTCGCCGTACTTATACCGGTGCCAGATACCGTTTGACCCGACTGTTGACTGGCTGTAGTCTGACACAACGTCCCGAGCCACGCGACACCGACTTCCGAGTCCTACGAAAACCAAGATTGAACGATCAGCCGTCCGTCCTTGCCTCATCCATACAGGCTGCATTATCGCTGTTGAGTGTGGAAGATAGCCTTCCCACTCACCGTTGGACAAGCACTCATGAGATGCCACAATCCGGCTCCGTCATCGCCCTTATCTCCTCTCCACTGACTGAAGAGACTCAATCTCTCATCCAAAGTCAAATTTTGACTGCACCCTACGTTCCACGATTCCCCATCTACCGCTGTAGAAGGGCACGTGGCATTCCTGACCTGGAGTTCGATGATGCCCAAAGAGATGTTGAAAGTCGACTTGTACAATGCTGAGATCTGGTTCCAGTCATTGAGCACTTGGGTTCGAGCGGCATCGGTCGAGCCATACGTCGCCACGTAATTGCAGTCCAATGCCACCCCCATATAGACGATCTGCTGTGTGTTGGGACAGCCTGACGTCTGGTTGATCGAGTCGATAAAGTTGGACGAGACAGTCATACCTCCCGTGTCGTCCCTCCTGAAGATCGAGGGGATATAAGGGAACAAAGACGAAGGTTCGGGCAGCTTGAAGATGGGGTTGATCGCTTCGGAGTTATAGGACAACTTGTCGTGCGAGCAGGATTGACCGAACATCGCGTTGTTGTCGTTGTTGTCGCTGTGATGAGAGGAAGTGCGGTTGGGGTGATGTGTCATATCGCTATCCCTGAAGACCACCATTCTCGCTCCTAATGATTCCACTTCAATATCCTGAGCAGTCTTCACCCGCTGATACTTTTCCCTCGTCATGACGTTGTATGTCGCTCCGTACATTGTGAATGTCCCTTCAAATACCGCCCCATCGCCCTGTTCACCCGTCTCGTGAACCATGATACTCGCTCGACCCAGCACAGCGGCGGCATCTTCTCTGGCGTTTCTCCGTCCCGAATCCTCCAAAGCCTTGATTCTCTCAATCCACCGTGGGTGTATTACATCTCCGGTATATAACTTCCAATCCTCCTCTTTGAGCGATTCATATCTGTTGCCACTGACACCACTGTCATATGATATCCGTGCGTCAGGGTGAAAGATGTTTTTCGACGGTTTGAGGAGGAAAGAGGCTGGGAAAGGCAGTAGATCAGGTAGTGAGAGGGAGATCACGAGGGAGTCGGAATGGCGGAGAGATGAAGGGTGTGGAGGTAATTGAGAGATATATCGAGGATTGAGGTGTGGGTTCTTTCGAGGAAGGATCTCAAGCGATGACACTGTGGGATGCGCGAGCCGTCGGAGGGGAGGAGGGTGCGGCGATCGGGCTGAGGCGAGCAGCGGAAGAAATGGCTAGTCAGCTTACCTGTGAAAAGGCCAACAGAATGACAAGTGCAGTCTGCGAAGAGCTGCTCACCTTCGACGGTACTGCTTGATATCAGCAGCACGCCTAGGACCATCAGAAATATAAGGCTTGGTATCCGCCTAGCCATGGCCACAGGTGGTGGCTTCCATTCGCGAGGATCGTAGCCGTAAGACAGCATTTCGGAAATGCGCTCGTTGCTTCCGGTCTTCACTCCACGTCTACCAGTCAACGATTGGTTCAACAAGTCAAGCTGATCCTGCAACAGTATAAGAAGGTAAGTTGTCTAGTACGACCGAACTGCGTGATGTGCTTCCTGTGTGTTATGTATGGTGTTTTTCTTTTTCGAACCGTGCGGTGCGGTGCGGTTGGCGACGGTTACGGGCGATACAACCCACAAGAAAGGTCACACAGGAATGAGAGTGCTGACGGTGGGATTGATTTGCACAGCGCGATTCAAACACGCACAAAGGACCAGTAGAGCGGCGTTGCGTTGTGTCTGCGACCGCCTTTTCGTCGGATTTGGGTTACCGAGTAATTGGGTGGGTGGTCTATCAGATCAGGTCAGATCAGATCAGAAACTCGAAGTGCTGTTCAGATGGATGGACGGATGGATGGATGGATGGATGGATGGATGGATGTCGTACAATCGGTGATGGCGGATGGCAATACAACGAGGCAAAGTGAAGCTGAATAGTGCGGTGCCGTACGGTGCAGTGGTGCGTTTCAGAATTGACTAAGCTTGATCGTCTGTCGAAAGGAGAGAAGATTCCAGTGACCTCGTGATCCTGATCCTGATCCTGATCCTGATCCTGGTTAAAGTTTTCTTTTTCGTACGCTGTGTGTTCAGTTCTCCGAACAGCGAGCGAGTGGTTCTGACGTTGCTGTCAGGCTTGTGTACGGGCTTTCGTTTGTTGTTCGTTGAGTGGTCGTTCTGTTGGGTGCACTGAGGATCGATAGGATCGAGGGGAGGAGAACGGGTCAGGGAGAGGGAGGTCCTTTGTCGCTTTGATGCCGGCTACTGTACGTTGGGTTGTGTTTATGAAAGGTAGTCTAGTCTAGTCTGTACAACAAGGCAACGGCTACGGCAACGGCAACGGTGGCGACTGGTTTGATGATACAGGATTGGACGACCGCTCACCCATCGATGCGTCAATGATTAGTTGGGTTGCAGATTTGTAAGAATATGTTGCATATATCGCGGATGGAAGATGGACGAACTGAAAAAAGCGGTGTGATACACTCGATAGAACGAGGGACACGGGACTGCGTAATAACAAGTGCCAAGCCAACGAACGACCCGATAATATAATACTCGTACAGCGTGCAAAAAAGTACACGCGTATCGTAAGTATGGCGTTGCGTTCGCGGCTCGACTGCGGGAAGCACAGATACCGTAACGAAAATACCTCAGCCTCGCTGGGACGGCGATCTTCTGCAAATGCAAACAGAAACAGATGGAGATGAGGTGAGGACCTCGTGTGCTTCGTCTTGGCATGATGCAATGCAACGCAATGCAATGCATCGGATCGTGAACATGTATGGATTCATCCATGGATCGGCCGTCCGCCACGCCTTCCCTCCACTCTGAGTCCAGGCCTGACGGAGCCGGCCTCCGAAGCACAGTGCCAAGTTGCGAGATGCGACCTCCACAGAAGTTGGGCACCTGCCACCCACGCTCACGATGAGATGAGATGGGCAGCAGCTAGGTCGTAGGCAGTGATAGTATCTCATAGTGTGAGAACGAACGTATACCCATACCATCAATTGACTGATAGCAGAAGAAGCAGAAGCAACAAGAGGCATGCATGGCATGGTTAGCGCAGCCTTTAATTTCAGCCGGTAACCGAAGCCGGAGGAGACCCCTCCTTACTCTGCAACAACCATGCCAGACCTCCACCTAACTCACTGATTGATTTCGCGCACCTTGGATTTTTCGGTTGCGGATGAACCCGCGCCGTGGGCGTTGGGTTTGTGATCACAAGGATCTACATTCAACCACAGACGCTCTTCTGAGCTCGCGAAGAAACGAACAGATCTTCGACTTGTGCAATCTAGCCCACACATAGCTCGAAGTAGGTGCAACAGATCACCCGCAAGTCACTCACAATCTACAATCTAATCGCCTCGTATCCCGTACCATCGCGCCGCCATGCCCCCCTTCACTTCCAAACCCCTAAACGCATCAAGCAGCGCAACCTCGACCTTCCTTACTCAGATCCGGCGCCATCCATTCATACTTTTCGGACTCCCGTTCGTAGGCATCATCGTCGGATCGTCCTTTGCGCTGAGCGAGTTTACGCAGACGAGGTATGATTATCAGCAATCGCGCGTGAGGAGTATGGACGCCCAGGAGGAATTGGGGATGAGAGGCGATAGGAGGAAGGTCGATCTCAAGGAGGAATATTATGTGAGTGACTGTTGTGGTGGTCGTGGTGGTGGTCGTGGTGGTGGTCGTGGTGGTGGTCGTGGTGATGGTGGTGCGGGGGCAATCCGGAAAGTAATTCATTCTCGAGCATGTGACGCCTTTTCACTTGCTGTCATTCATTGTTTAGTATTGTCGAATTACCGGGTGGTCCATCTATCGAGTGGGTGGGTGGTGATCTTGCTAGATCCCCGAAATTCCTCAGATCAGACCCTGTGAGACGCAGCCTTGCTTCTTCTTCATTGCTCGTCTTCCACACTTACGACTACTTCAGTTCTACGCTTGTCTGTATCTAACGGCCTCTCGGTGGTTTTCAAAGCCATGTTCGTCTTGGACTCTTCGACTCGACTGCTTTGGTCTGCGCTCTACCGAGCGAGCTCTTTATCCAACTCTCCTACTTCATGGGTTTGAGCTCATTCTCACCCAAGAACGTAGGGCGTGTGCCGTCCCAGCTTGTTTCAGAACAAGGCTTGGTACAGTCAATCTCGTCTGAATCACTAGCTGATCGATCTTGCCTTCCTGTAAACTTCGTTACAGAGACTCAACGCCCCCATACAAGGCTCACCCGATTCAGCCCTCGATGCTTCTTTGAACCCTAACCCTGCTTCACCGTCTCCATCATCCTCACCGGAATCTTCAGCGCCAGCAGCTGCTGGGCGTCAACCAAAACGCACCAAATCAAAGTTCAGTATGACACCCCTAAGTCAAGATGATTACGAGCCCGTACGCGTACCCCGGCCCGAGGGCGTACCGGAGTGGGGGGGTGTCCGAGCTGAGGAAGCGCCGATCAAGGGTCAGAGGGCTACAGATCGGTGGGTCTAGTGGCACCGATACTAGCACCAGCACTCCACTGCGCTCCGATGCGTTGTGTAGGAAGAACGGGTACAGAATGGCATTGACAATAGACTGGATTGAGCTGAGCTAGGCTGGACTGGACTGGATCGACTTCGGGTCAGAGTCTGGGATCTGGTGATGAAGATTATAATACCTCTTTCCTTATCATCAAGCTTCGATTCACGCATCGATCAGTCATATAACATTCTCTCGACTGGATCACTCCTGTTCTTTTTTGATTCACAGAAGAAGCAGGAGAGCCGAACACGCGCAGCTTCTTCCACATCGCCCGTCGCGGTACAGTATCGACGCTTCAATTTCGCTGCAGCTTCAATGACAAACACCAAGAGCTACAGCAATGTCGCGCACGCATCAGAATGGTGTACACAATGCATAAACTTACGCCTTGCTCGGCTTGTCATCGAGTTACGTGGGCTTGCTCCCTCACCCGCCTCACTGCTTACGTTGATGCTTTGTACCGCTCCAATATCTTACAACACTCCCTTCGCCTAGGACGATCCCACTTCACCTCTCCCTTGGTCTATATGAGCTTACAACAACAGCCTTCTCTGCGCCTGACAGCCTATATCCACGAGCGACGATCAAGCGCCAATGGTTCTGTTTGCGGCCAAAACATGATACCGGAAATGTTGACGCGCTGGTGCCGCCTAGCTCGCCATCAGGACAGCAGAAGGCGTCAAGCCATTCGCCTTGAGCGTCTTTGTCATTTCCTCTCGAGAGAACGTTTTCCTTCGCAGGCGAATGAACAGTCAAAGACACGTTAGCGTATTCGGACCTTCATTATCTTCAAGCTGCATCAGGGGATGTCTACTCACCGAGGGAAAGTAGACGCAAAAGTTACTGTATCCACACTGTAGTTCAGGTTCTCAGACGCGATCCACTCGGCTACATCGATCAGGGCTAAACATTTCAAAGACAGATGTGAGCTGAGGAAGACCGCCGGAAATGGCGGGCGAATATTAGGGCTGAATGATCTCACTCACTGTTATCGCTTGGGAAGGTCTTGGTCAAGGGCTGACCGCCAACACTCAGTCGGACCTGGTATGATAATGTCGTTAGGTGAACGCCCCATTTCCTTGAGATTGACGTTCGAACCCCCCATTGACGGTCGGACCCAAGGCTTACCTGTAACCTGGTCTGAGGATTCTCAGAGCTGCTTACACCGGCGGCGGGTTTGGTGACGGTTGCCGGTACAGCGGCAGCCTGTTGAGCGGCAGCACCGCCATCTCGGAGGGCCTTTTCTCGGGCAGCTTTCTCAGCTCGTTCGCGCTTATCGGCCTGTAGTGTATACCAAGATCAGCTTTGACTCGATCTAGCTTGGGTATCAGGGTTTGGTCCATTGGTCATCAGGGCTCGGTCCCGAAGGCCCACCATACGAGGCTCAAAGCATTTGGCCTCTATCGCGGTGTGTGAAGGCATCACTCACCTCAATCTGGGCTTTGATAGCTGCTCTGGCCTTTTGATCCTCCAGTTTCTCTGCGCCCCGCCCCAGTAGTCAGTTCGCTCTTCTCAATCCCTCTTAGCAGGCAGCAGCAAAAAGGCTGACCTCTTCGTTTTCGCTCAGCCTCCTTGGCCATCTCCTTCGCTTGCATATCCTGCTTGATCTTTCCTGCATCCTGACCAGCTTTCCTCCTGAGTGCCTAATAATTTCGTTGATGGTGTCAGCAAATGCACTGGGCGGGCTTGACATTCGATAGGGACGGAGATAGAGTCAACGATCAACGGAAAGAACGGAAGAGCTCACCTCGTTAGCTTTGTTGGATACCGCATCTTCCTTCGCCTGCGCCGCTCGTTTCTCAGCAAGCTTGGCCCTCAGCTCAGCGAGCTTCTCCTTCTTCTCTTCTTCAGTGAGAGGTTTGATCTGCCACAAGTGGAGTCAACATGCGGCGCAGTTTCAGCGTGACTAACTTTGTTGAAGTACAAGCAGCAGCCAGCTAAAGTATGCCAGGTGATGCAGCTGAGAAGGGTGCTCACCTCCTCGGTTGACTCCTCGAACTGGTCGTGGCCTGACCTGCCAGCATGGAAAGAAGCAGTCGCTTCCGATCGGAAGATCTTGCCGCACTCGCTGCATTTGATCGACTGTGACTCATAGGATGCGTGTTTGGTTGGTTATCAAGCAAGGTGATGTCAGCTTGCGCCACGGTTTGAGGCTTCGCATACGGTTTGAGAGCGGATGTTCTCTCTTGGCAGCCGGTGAACGTTGAGGAGAATGGAGGTGGATAGGTCCAGGCGGACAGACTCTTAGTGCCGGTAGATGGAGATTGAATGCGATGACAGTCACCGGACCGCCAAGAGTCGCTGACGATGATTCCCGGGAAGAAAAGTTGTGCACACCCAGAAGAGTCATCACTCACCCTCGCTACAAGATCCGAGTCGTTGACCTCCCCGCCCATCTTCTTGATATGCGCCTTGACAGCATCCTCGTCATCTTCATCTACGTCCTCCCCTCCAGCTCCAGCTCCAGCCGCGCCTTGGGCAGAAGGTTCGGGGATAGGTTTCTCAGAGTTTTCAAGGATATGGTCCATTGCTGGCTGCTCGTGGACGGGCGTAGCATGTCAGTATCAGATCATCAGTCAGTCCCGTAAGAAGGTGGCTGTCATTGAGCGGAAGGTCGGAGAACTGACCTGTAAGCCCGAGTTCTTGGTAGCTCTCAGCGCCCCTGGACAGCGAGGACAGCACAAGTAGACAGTTGAGCACGTCAGCACAAGCCTTTCACGTCTTCTTCTTGACGATTCTCAGTGAAAGAACTCCTAGCACCAGGAATATAGCTGACATGAAGCTGTTTTGTACAGCTGGGTGCAAGGTCATGATCATTCAGAAAGAAGGTTGGTGCACGAACTCACAGTCCACTCGGGCGGCCTCAAAGCCCATTGAGAGCAATTGCTCTTTATCGCTCGACATGTTGTGAATCTCTATCTGCTAGGTTTGTCTTCCAGGAAGGAAGGTCTTGGTGATCTTGATCTATGCTAGCTGACTTTGTGATGATTTGATGATATCCAGCTCGAGAAGAGGAGTGGTGAAAGATCAACTTCCATGGCAGCTAGTTGCAGTAGTCGCGCTTATGACATCGTCATCCAAAGCGACACGACATTTAAGCGGCGATAGCCGATCTGGACCTCTGTCCCGTGTATCCAGCATTTCGAGGAGTAATAAGCTGAGGCAGATGCAAATACATTTCATGGTATAGCAGACTGTGTATGTTGGATGCATGATATATATCCGTGGAATATGGGACTTGATGCGAGACAGTACTATGTATGCCCAAAAGAGCCGATGCCGCTGGAGAAACGATGTGATGAGTACTGAAGGATGATTCTGTTTGTGATGAGAGATATGCCATGATAATGATGTGTTGTATTGTGAATTGTATGATACAGATTGTGACCCTGGGATGAAGATCAAGGATCTTGATTATATAATGTAAGGGACACACAAGGAGAAGCGCTGCTACAATCGAGAACCATGAAAGACATCGCACGTGGTGGAATACCTCGTCGAAGGCTCATCGCCACCCCCAGAACCCCTCCCAGAAATCAGGTATATCCGCCCCCCTCAACCTAGACCATTTCTTTCTCGCCATCCATCTCCAATACCTAATGATAGCCACCATACAACAGGCAACCAGAAAGATGCCGACGACGATCGCTGCAAAGTAGTTGAAGGGCGCCATGGATCCGTCTGACTCCCTGTGATCGTCTCGAGTGGGGTCACCGTTCTGCGGTCTTCGTACGTTCATAGAGAACAGACCTAAAAGAAAAACGAAAAAATGGGTCAGTATTCGGAATCTCAGAACTGGGCAGTTCCGCAGGCGATTGCGAGCGATGCTTTGAGGACGTGCGCGGGTAGGTTGGGCCAACAACAGGAGTACATGAGACTCACCAGTGATCAACTGCATGGGGAGAATCGAAATGGTAACGGTTGAAAGAGCCAAAATGGCTTTGTCCGTACCACCTCTGGCGAAGGAGAACGAAACGTTGAGATGCGACAAGTATGCGGGCTGGCAGTGCGACAGGATGTATTCGTAATGGTACAAACTGGTTTGTAGAAGGAGAATGTGGTCTGCAGAGATTTTAAGCAAAGAACGATCAGCTCAGTCGACCACTGACTTAGTCACATACACTGTGAGAAATTCTCACGATGACTCACCCTCTACATCGCCTATGTACGCTTCCATCGTAACGCCTTCGTCCCTCGCCCGTTTCCTCAGTCTAGCGATGACCGCCCCTTTTGCGCCCAGTAGCCTAGTCAGCCCAGTGACTAGCCTTCTCATATCCGTGATCCTCTTTAGCATGGTCGAGCGATCAAAAACAGCGTCCGACACTTGCTCGTGTTTCCGCCGCATAGCAGAGGACGTCGGAAGGAAGAATAGCCTGAGATATATGAGAGGTTTCGGAACATGCATGCGGGCCCGTAGACCGAGGTGAGTTTTGGGTATGCCCAACATCCCTCGGATCCGCTTTCGAAGGGGAACTCGGGCCTTCTTGAGGTCTTGGGCTTGGCGCCACATTGTCGGTAACAAGCTTGGCTTCTCATGCTTTGATAGCGATTTCTCATCGACTTCGAACTCATTCCATGAGGTGTTCGGAGATGGGATTGGCTCGCTCTCCAAGATAGCAGTCGTCTTCTTTGGATCGGTGGTAGGATCAATGGTAAGAGAATCGATGTCGTCCACTTCACCGTCGACATATCTGATGAGAGGGAAGAAGGCATCGACGATGGAATCGATCAATCCATGAGCTATCCAGTCGGACCCGTGTTCGGGATTGGGGAAGTTGAGAGCTCGATCGAGAACACGCCGAGTGTGTTTCGAGATGTCCTCAAAGTGAAACTGAACAAAACTGATCAGCATGGGTTTGCATAACGCTCAATTCAATTAATATTTGAGAAGGACACTCACGCTGACAATCCCATCCGCGAACACGACCAGATAGATGTTGACGGCACCCACGCCCACGCCTTCCAGTCCCTCTTTACCCGGGTTATCCTCCACGATTTCCACTTTCTCTCCAGATTTGGTAGCATTCTTCCCGCTGGCCCTTCCCATGCCCCATCCCCTTCGTCTGCCTTCTTTCTTCTCATGTTCCCTGTTCACAGTCTCCTGCATCTCTATGCTCTCGGTGTCAGGCGTCGAATTGGGTGATAGGGCTGCTTTTCGTTGGGGAGCCTCAACGAGTGCTGCTCCTGAGGAATTGGCTGAACCGGGAGTATACTTGAAATAGCTCTCGTCGAGGGCTCGTACCACCAAGAAGTAGTAGCCTAATTTGTCAAAGTGGTCGAGCTTCTCTCGTGGATCTTGTTGAAGGACGTCTTCCAGAGTGAGGGGGTGTAGACCGAGAAGCTGCGTACAGCCAGATCAGTAATGGTCCTTCTCCCGCAAGATATAGCGGCTTACTTCGCCAATATCCCTTAGATCCTCCCACCCGGGACATGAAACGTCCAGCCACCAAGTCTCGCTCGCTTTCCCCTTATGATTCCTGAGATCGAAGCCATCTTTTTGAAGCGTTGGCGTGCCAAGTCTGGACGGCGGATGATAATCCGCTCTTAACGAAGTCAAGCTCCCCGTCGAATTCGGCCTCGCTAGACCCAGCAAGTCTGATACAGATTTAGGCCGTATAGGCTCTCCAGTATTTCCACCTCCACTGCTACTTGTTCCTGCTAGATCACCTCGGAGAGCATGTAAACGAGATTGAGTCCGCGATGCCAGCGGCCGGGAAGCGAGAGGAGGGTTGATGAACGATGGTGCACCTTTCGGTGCACGCGTCCGGCCTGGCGCTGAGCCGCCCCGCCGTACAGGTACATTGGACGTTACGCCAGGCGTTTGAGGTGGGGTGAAATCCGTAGGCAAATACCCATTCGCCAAGCGAAGAGAGCGGATCTGTTCCAGCACGACAGGTAGCGACGGAGTTACCACTACTCTGTCTGGTGGGTACGATTTGGGACCAAGAGGCGGACTGCCATCGTTCAACGTAGACGATTCCTTCTCCGATGAAGCCGCTGACGACCTAACGCCAATGTCCACTTCTTTCTCCTTGGGCGGAACAAGCAGTGTGAATTCTCTTCGTTTGGGGAGGTATTGACGTTTCGGGACGTGGGATTCCACTGTCGTTTGTCGGCTGAGCATAGACATCGTCCTGGCCAGATTGTGACTTCCTCGTCTCTTTCTTCTCCTCTTTTGACGACGAGACGCCTGTGACCTCCCATCGCTTGTATCTGATTCGCTTGAAGATCCAGAACTCGAAGATCCGGAAGAGTTGCTTCCTCGCCTGACACCCAGCGCTTCTCCGAACCTCTCAATCACCGCCCTCGCCCTATCGAGGTTGGCGGACCAATTCGAGCTTGAGCTAGATGTGCTACCTGATCCCAGGGATATAGCATCCTCCTCCAACAGCTGATGATACGGTACTGTCGGATCCCTAGTTGCGCCTCGGAACAGATCACCTTCGAGTGTGTAATAACCCAGCCTGGACGGACCAGCCACTTGAACAGGAACGACATTGGGATGCTGTTGATCAAGGTTCGCCTTGTTGTTCCTCCTCCTTCTCAATTTAAGCGGTGTAAGCAGCTCTGCGAATTGTGGGTGGGACGGTGATGCGATGCCTGGAATATTCAAGGGCGGTTGCGCTTGATGCGTGATGATGGGTGACAAACGAGGATTGGGGTTAGGCGACTTATTCTCTTGGCCTGCTGACCTGGCTTGTAATTCCGGTGACCTTTCAAAATTCGGTCTCGGTTGAGGCACGGACCCGGACCCGGACCCAGATCCAGAAGCAGCTCCAGCACGAATGGGTGTATGGGGATCATGGAAGTCGATATGGGTTACTGCTTGAGGTTTTCGAGCAGGAAGAGGGGTTGTAGGCGACATCGTAGGTCATTTAAGCATGTGACCTCTCTCGCGCCCTTCTGGCCTAAGCGGGGATTGATAAATCCCTCTTTATTGGACAGTGATAAGCTCTACGCGGCGATCAAGGAGGGAGTCATGGGTAAATGGCAAAGCAGGGTGGAAGCAGCACGGCAAGGAGGCCGTATGAGATGCTATGTCCGTCCATCCGGCGCAGCGTGTCGACAATGGTGATGTGAAAGGAAGGCAGCTGGTAGGAAGTGGGCAGCGAGGTCGAGATGGCGAGACGCTATAGACGTGTATGAGCGAAGTAGTAGCTGGTCAATACGAATTTTGATTCCCAGAGAGTGTGAACTAATTCGATGATGTTAAGCAGCTATGAAAGAGTAAAAGCTTGTGAACGGTGAGATAGATGGATGTCAAACGATGAATTATGGAGATGCACTGCACGGCCTGCCATTGCCAGGGGTAGACGAGTGGATGCTATGAATAGCTTCTCCTCGCCTCGTATCGCGACAGACTTTTGAGCTGTTTACGAGAAACGAAAACTCCCTTTGTGTAATGAACAGATCTGATTACAGCTCCAATACGAAAATCTGGCTCCGAATCGTAATGAGCCTTGCGTACGGCTTATTGGTGAAATTGTAATCGAAGAACAACCAACCATGCAGAGGGTAGCAGAGGGCGTTTGTTGTCGTCCCGGCTATACAAGAACGCACGTGCATACCGCCTGATGTATTGAGGCAAATTTGCGCTTACAGACACTGAGAGCTATCCTTGCAGACTCGCATTCCGATGATATACATGTGTCAAGGTTGAGGAGTCGCGTCATGCTCTGTGGGGTGGGGGATGGGCAAGAGACGAAAGCAAAGAAGAGAAGGGGAGGCGTCACGCGCAAGTATAACTGTCAAGCGATATTGTCTACAATAGATGGCGCAAAATATCAATTCAGGGGGTGTAGCTCATTTGGCAGAGCGCGTCATTAGCAGTTTCTTTCGAATAAAGCGATTTGACGAGGTACCGGGTTCAATTCCCTGCTCCTCCAATATTTTTGTTTTTTGTGGTTCTCCTTTCTTTTGCGTCTCCCTCGGGCGACCTTGTTTCTCCCTCCTGAGTAACTTGATCGGCCGCGATCCGAGACACCCAAAACTCTCCGCTCGCTCGTGTTCTGCAGGATCTGCAGCAGCATGAAATCTGAGTTGTCACGTCGGGTGGGCCCCCCAGTAGAGTAAGGGAGGATTCGTGCTCGGTCGCGAACAAAGATGCAAGGGATGTTGTAGTGTCGAACGAAGGGTCTGATGTTGAACTGCACGTGAAAGGAATGTTTTGAGCCCAATCATGTGGTTGATAGGGGCGAGAAGGGGAAAGAAGCGTGGCTCGGTGGACCGTGCACTGTGCGGGAGATCTCGAGGAATAGATGCCAAGAAACAATCGTTCGTCATTCTCTTGTGTTCATCGGGTAGATCGCTATGTTTTACCATGCCAGCAGCCCATGCCACCGTGACAGTGCGAGCGCTGTCATGCCGCTATGGAACAGAACTTCTCCGTTGTCTGGCTGCTCGGCTCGGAGAAAAATCTGAATCCCCAGCAAGCTTGACTTGTCCGAAAATCGTAGATTCTCTGTGCGACTCGCGACCAGCTACCGCACTTCAAAAAAGCGGTCATCTTGAGCCTGGTTTACACATGCGTCGGATGCATCATGATCCAGAAACTAACATCATAGCGAGAGGGTCAGGCGACAGAGAACACCGTGTGAAATCAGTGATATCAATGATTGTCCTGTAGTCTAGAAATACCTGTGCGTGTGTATTGTTGATTGAAGTGACTTGCATCAAACAATTCAACGTTGATCGATAATCTACTCTACCCTCAATCATGATATGATTTCACCGTACTAGTATGTTTGTCGAGTAGCCTGCATAGCTCCAAAGACTGACTTACAACTTACAGTAGTATATAGCCTGTTGTATTGTTCTTTCTGCTTGGTTATTTTCTCATTATTTTCATGCGCCACTGTATCCTAAGTACCAGTCAGTGGCATAGAGTACGAACACTGTAGCGGTAGCGTCAAAGCATACAATAGTGGTGCGAGCTCTTCAGATCGGCCACACCCATCGCTCAATGACCAATCTCAACGCCAAACACAAGCGCTCAGCCGCGAGAGGCATCATCTCGCCTCCATTCCCGACGAGTTCCTCAACATTCATGATCGATGATAGCGTCCAGGACCAACCTCGGATTACTGGCTTACCTCGACCCTCACTCGAAGGGAAGGCGAGGTTCAGTGGGGAGAGCCTCACCCCTCGAGATGGTTATTCTGGGCTTGTGAGTCATCCATCCCTTGCGCGCTCTTGTTCTTTCACTTCTAGGTTATTTCGGCTCGTGTGGTAACGCGTTCAACGTTATAATGCTGACCGCGTGGTGAATCGACCCTTGACAGTTCACCTCCGGCATGTTCCCCCAATGCGAGCCCACCCCGTCTACCACTCTCTCTTCATTCCCTTCGCCGCCCAAATCTCCACCTGAGAACTCCAAGGCCCAGTCTAAAGATCGATATCCACAAAGCCTTCAAAAAGGCAAGCCGTTGTCAGTCTCCCCAAACAAGCGGTCTCACCTGGCTCCACCCATTGCCGGGCCCTCGGCTTACTCACCAGCCACACCTGCTCGTCGAAGGCGAAGTTCGATCATTTACGCCACGAGTGAATCAACATCACCCAGAATCGTCAAGTCAGTAGGCAATGACAACGGTGTGGAACGAGCATTAGATTCCGTCATGCGCAATCTGAGAGTGGCGGTGACACCCAAGAAGTACAGTTACTATGGACCTCAATCCAGATGGTCTTCTTCCACAGAGGGGTCATTGATCACTATCCCTCTTGACACGGAAGAAGATGCTGGAGGTTCAGGCGGTCTGTTCAAGCCCCGCAAGTCGAGCGATACGACTCGATCGAAGATGACAGTCAGGTCCACCAGATCGACGAAGAGTAAAGGAAGAAAGTCGGAAGATACCGATCGGATCGACCTAGTCTCACAAATGGACGACATCATACCTGGCGTACCGCCTGTCCCAGCCGTACCAACTCGAAGTCAACAGGCGCCGACCACCCCAGGACGAAGCCGAAGGATGATGAACGGTCTCGCCAGGCGATTGGGCCTTACCCCCAAGAAGGGTAGTAAAGGGTAAGAGTCTGTGAGCCATCCTCTCGGATCGATTAGGCGCTGATCAAGATCATGCTACACTTGGTAGACCAACCTCAGCAATGCCTATCCCACCTTACCCAGCACCCCCACCGCCACCTCTTCCTTCGCCCTTGCCCTTGCCTCCCCCTCCGGGTGAAAGGACTATTTCGAAGAAATCATCTCTGTCTACCATTCGTTCGGCCTTGACGAAGAAATCGTCCTCGACAACACTTCGCTCCGTCAGGTCGAACCATCAGTCAGTCGCACTGAATACCACACACCCCTTCATGTCGTCCGCCTCTTTGACGATGGATTGTGGCACGCCGCCACCCTTACCGGGACTGCCAAGGCCCAGGGAGAGAAGTGATGTGGAAGGCTGCTTTCCGATCCCCACAACTCCCAAGACGAACTCCGGAAGGAGAACACCGAAATCTTCGATCGGTCAGCCAAAGCCACAGCCCGATATCAGTCCTTCCCATTTCCTCAAAGAGATACCCCGAAGAGCTCCTGAAACGCCGAAGAGAAGATCGTTCGATCTACCGAATTTCAACCCAGACGAGAACATGCAGACTCCTAAGATGGACGGAGTCATTCGATTCGAGGAAGAAGACCTCGGCGATATCGTCATGTCGCCAAACGGTAAAGGCGATATGGACAATCCTCCTGAGCTCGAAGCGGATGAAAGCATGGATGAGTCTCACGAAATCTTCACTCCTCCGCCATCTGTTACCGCCCCTCAGTGTTTCGAGGCATTCACCCAGGCGCTGGGATCGCCTTTCCCGCCTCATCAAGCTTCCACCCCAACCTTGCAAGCCAAAGGTGCTCAAGTCCACCGTGATCGTCACGAAAACGCCGCACGGCCTAAGCGGATGGTTACCCTTATTCCCTCTCGAACAGCGGTTGGTACAAATCCTGGCTCACCGGTGCTGGGCATGAACACTCCTCCATCTCTCAAATTGAGGACGAAGAAATCCGCCGAAGGTCTTCTCAAGGGGGCGCCACTCAGTAGTAAGAGCGTCAACGCCCTTGGACTTCCAGCTGCTCCTGCGGAGAGTCGACCGGTGTCTCGCGCCTCTCGGAAAGATCCGCTGGGAATTATGAAGCGATTCGGACGAAGCTCCAAGCCCGCCCACGATCCCGAGAACGACATGCCGTTCCGCTCAGGAGCTGGAGATGGATGGGACACACCTATGCCCATGCCGATGCCCACTCCCAAGCCTTACCATCATTCTGGTGAGGCCTTACCTCGAAAAGCGTTAGATCTTGGCACTGTCGAGAGCTACTTCGATCCGGCTTTGAACACTTTTGGGGCACCCCGAAATCCGCTCATGTATACCACAAGAGCCTTACCGGACTTCTCCGCGCCCCCTCCACCACCATCGGTGAACTCGTCTTTCGTTCCTTCGCGTCCAACTGCCTTTGAAAGAGGTGACAACGGGACCGAGAGCTCGCATTTCGGCTTCCAGACTTGCCGTTCGGCTGGATCGACTTCAGACTCGATGGAGATAGCAATGGAACGACCCCGATCGTTCGCAGACGACGAACCTCATCAGTCCCCCGAATACCATTTTCAACTCGACCCGACCGATCTCAGAGCGTATGCCAGGCGGAATATCGACTTTGATATGGACATGGACATGGACATGGAAGTGGAGCAAGGACGGTCGGGGAATGCGGCGGGATACGCATCAAGCTGGAGAGCCAAGAAGGTCAGCCAGAGCAGCGAGGTGACGAGCGTCAGTATGACCACAGGAGAAGGCGTGGAAGAGTGGGAGTTGGAGAGGTACCTGAGGGATCTGGAAGCGGAGGAGATCAGGCGAGAGGGATAGCGAGCAAACGTACCAGAACATGGTACGAGACGGTGTCTCGCGTGATGGTGAGGATATAGGCTGCTTGGATACGTTCTGTACATTTGGAGGACCTGCACCAGAGACTTGGATCCCCGCGACTATTCATTGATTAGTTTTGACCCGTTGAAACTTGCTTGTAACATACGAAAGTTTACCCCACAGGCACCTGTCTATCCATTCCATAGGCAGTATCGGCGTGGTCCGCTCGATGATCGTTGATCGGCGTCGACCGGATCAAAAACGCTATCAACCGTACGAGTACAGTATCACCGAGGTCGGTGCCTGTGACGTATCCCCGCTTCGATCCGATCATCGGCCATGCTAAGTTATCGCGATTCACGATTTCGATGCAAGAGCTCGTCGATTGTGAGCATAACTGAGCATATCTGCGGTACATCATATATGCTATGAATTGCTGGAATCTCCCGTTTCATGAACGATGAGGTGATCATGCGTAACAGACTCGTATGCCGAGATCGTGCGAGGTCACTTGTTGGCCGAGGTGGAGTGCGGATGCGAATCGCAAAGTCATTCAGTATGGTAAGCAGCAGTATGTGCTAATGAACGGTGACTCACTCTCAACCGCACTAATATCACATATGTGAGTGTAGCGAGTGAGCTAGTATAAGAACCACCGATCCCACCATCGAGTCTGTTCTATTCCCCTCTTTCTCTGAATATAACGTATAATGTCAACTCGAACAATCACTCGATCAATCATCAACAGAACATCCACTCTTTCTGCTCGTCCGACCAACGTATTGAGACTCAACAGAACAATGTCCAGCAACAGTAACGCCGAGACTCCCAATTTTGGATTCAAGGAGCGGACTCCGACTGCTTCTGAGCAGGCGCTCATCGACGATGTCTTGCAGCTTTGTGCGTGAGCGTTTTACGTATCGCGTATCGCGTATCGAATTTTGGAAGCTCGATTGTAGAAAATCTCATTACTTTTCTTGTCTTTCTGTCATTCTCAACTTGACACTCGGATGGAACTTGTGGTGTGGTCACAAAATACATTTGGAAACTTAGATGCTGATCATGTACTTTCCCATACTATGTCCACGTCCGTTTCGCGCTGCCTTGCCACGCCCGACGTGCAGACCAGCTCAACCCCGTCTCGGCCGCTTATGCGCGATACGACACTAACGCCCAGTTCCATGACCCTATCGGTCTTGCCAAGGGCCTCGACGCGATCGTGAGTAGCTAGCTGCTGGGGATATGTTATACCCTTCTCCCTCCGCGTTTTTTTTCTGAGTGGACAGGCCCATCAAAACACGAACATCACTGCGAGCCGCCGTAGGGCAACCACCTCCTTCTACCATATTGACAGAGCTAACGGATTTCCTTGTATCATACCCTACAATGTGTCATCATTGCACCTGCCCTCGCCCTGCC
>KI669511.1:42027-63100 GCA_000507405.3 Kwoniella heveanensis BCC8398 | reverse complement strand
CCCAACAGAAAGCCCAGTTCAACGGTATGCCCAAGGTGTTCTCCAGCTCGGAGACAAAGGGATTGAAGGTGCTTGAGAACCCCGATGTTGTGAGTTTAGCAAGCTCCATCACACTCCATCGCACATTCTGTAATGTCATCTACCATTTTATCGTCTATAGACACTCTCATCCCTCGACGCGATTAGCTACCCCAAATTGTAGAAAAACAAGCAATAAAGGACCGCTGATCATACCGACCACATCTACAGAAACCTCCAAGCGTCCAGTTCACCCTCTCCCAGCTGTACAAGTTTAAGGTGCCTCCCTCTGAGAAGTTGGTCAACTCGCTTGTCACGCTCCATGTTGACCCCTCGTCCAACTTGATCACTCGGTAAGTGGGCATTCTGTGCCTCGTGTTTCAGCCCATCTCACATTGCCTCTACATGAGTATCCGCTATTACATGCTCCTCCCGACCGTATCTGGGGCAGTCATCCTTGTACTTGGCGGCACCGGGCCAGATCGTCGCGCAATCGAGAGTGGTACTGACGTTATGCTCGTGCCCTCGCGCCGCAGACACGACGAAGAATGGGACGCCAAGCCCAACACGACAGGCGACGACGGCTTCTTCGGCAAGCTCAACGAACTCCGAAAGAAGTTCACCGCCGCCGCTGTTCAGTCGGGAGTCGACACCACCCCCAAGGACCAGCAGTAAGCAGCAAACACTGGAACGCGCGGTGCGGGGTGACTGGCTCCAGACGGCTAGCGTATGAGTCGTCGTACGGTACGACAAAGGGAAGAAGGATAATGGGTACGGTAGTAGTAGTAGTAGTAGTATACAGCGTAAGAAGTCATGTCATGTATCAAACACCTCGTCGAATATAACCGCCTGTCTGCTGAAGGGCTCATCCTGAAAAGTTACCAAGGACCGCATTTCATTGATACAGGTTGCCGCGAAGACCTCGCTTCATCGGTACTTGCCTATGCTATGCTTCCACAGTGATTGATACATACCTGAGATATTTACAAGCGTCTTGGATGTTTGTATACACAGCTCGTCCTTTCGAGCCCGGTGCCCAAAGCCCATGGCGGCGGCCCTTTCACTCGATGCGCCCGTCCCTCGTTTCATATTATGCACCCCGCACCCCCCTTGAATTGGTCCACCCTGTAATCTCAAGCCTCTCGCTCTCATGTACAGTATTATCACTGCCATCTGACTCTGAGGCTCTCCCTCGATATGGTATCGTCCACAAAACACTTCCAAGCCGTTCGATCCACTCCGACCAGAAGGGGTTTGACCCTCTTCCACCATGAAGAGGAGTCTACTTGTTCGTCCAGGAAGGCTTCCTCTTCTCGGCGAACGCAGACATGCCTGAATTGCAATAACCCGATCAAAAACTGATCAGCTCAATTCGAGAATGGAGTATTAGACTTTTTGATGTAAGTGAGAAGTCACTTACCCTCCTTTTGATCCTGAGTTGCAAATAGCTGCTGGAACAGTCGTCGTTCGAGGCGAAGGCCTTGCTCAAGCGGGAGGTCGAGGGCTGGAAAAGGTCATGACAGAACGAGTGATTGGTCAGTATAATATCTGACATTATCATGGCTGATTCTCATAGCTGAACTTCCCATGCCTGACAGTACCACTTCTATGAAAGGGCTATGGATGGCTCATGCCACTCTCTTCAAGCCGATTCAATCATGGGGGGCGAACAGTCAGTGACACTCACATCCGTTGACAGCCTCTTTGCCAGCCTGCACCGCGACCCTTCCAAAGCCGGCTACAGTCTCCGCCACCTTAACAGCCTCCTGCACGACGCTCTCCCCTTCCCTGGTCACCCTGCTGACCAAACCCCATCGTTCAGCGGTGACTCCGTCGATCTTTCGGCCCGTGAGCACCATATCCATAGCTCTTGCTTTGCCTACAAGAGAAGTGAGTCGCTGCGAGCCGCCCATACCGGGGATGATACCGAGCGTTATCTCGGGTTGGGCGAAGACTGCGTTGGGGGTGCAGATTAGAATGTCGGACAACATGGCGAGCTCGCAGCCGCCTCCGAGCTGTGTGCGAAATCAAGATCACGTCAGCTCAGTCCCAAGGTCGGTCGCAGTCCAGCCATATCTCCAGCTTCGGAGCACAGGTCGTGCCACTTCTCTAGTGATAGCGTAACTGGCCTGGACTTACGGCGTAGCCAGCGACAGCGCCGATGATGGGCTTTCGGATGGAAGCGAGCCTGTTCCAAGATCCGAGGAAATTGGTGGTGTACGCTTCGGCGACTGCGTTGATGGAGGTACATAGGAGATACAGGGGTCAGCCATTTGCAAACAACCAAGGTGCCTCTCATGGCTTGAAGTATCGCCTTCGAGACGGAGCCACCTCCAGCAGAAAATTTATCGCTTTGGATCGATTACTCACACTCCTTGTCCTTCATCTCCTTGATATCAGCACCGGCAGCAAAGACCTTCTCTCCACCAGTGATCACGATGGCCCTGACCCCGTCATCTTCCTCGAGCTTCTCGAGCTCGGCATTCAGAGCTTTGAACAAGGGTGTGGAGAGAGCATTGAGCGCCTTGGGTCGATTGAGAGTCAGGATAGCGACCTTGTTGGAGTCTGATCTGGTGGGGATCACCAGCTGGTCTGCGGAGGAGGACATGGCGCGAAGAGACAAAGTGAGAGTGGGCCTGATTCGCGCTGGACTCGTCGCTGACAACGATGCTGAGGCTCGAGTAAGCGTGGAGATGGAAGTGCGAGACAACATGTTGAGGGGAATCTGTGTGCCGTATTTGTATGGGAGAGGGACGAGCTACGTAGGATATCTATCCAAGGGAGGCAAACGTGGAGTTCTGTTGGGTTCGTATTGATCAGTCAGCAGAAAGCTAACAGCAAGCTTCTTGTCGACTGAGATAGATGGCGGTGGACGTGGGCATTGTCGAGGACGACTGGGACCAGTGGACGTGTGACCGGTACGGAATGCACCTTTAGCCGAGAATCACATGCAATAAAGGCAAATACCGAAGAAAGTGCCACAGACTCTATGGGCGGTACACGTGGTCATAGCTGAGCGTAAACGCCGACATTTGATCCCGCTTGCCATTCATTCTTCATTCTGCTCGCTCGAATAGATTGTGGATGAGATGTTCACAATAGGGCTCATTATTCAACTTTATCGACATCCGACCTCAGCTTGCTTGATCATTGTTTCTCCAGCAATTCTGTGGCTATAATCGTCGCTTGACATCATATCATAGCTGGAACCTCCCATATCGTCAACCCAAAAGTGATCAAATAGCGCAATCTCGACGAATCTCAAAAGCACCAATCCGGAGTGCAGCAAGTGAACGAGAACATTTCGGTCTGATAGAACTCCTAGAATAGGACAGCAGAGAATCACAGCCGTTTGCCTCTTACTTCTCGAGAAGAAGATTACCGTAGAATCTTGCCAAAATGCCGCGGTTCTACGAGAACAAGTACCCCGAGGTGAGTCCCCTTCGGGCCGTACCGCAAGCAAGTAGATGCGCGGATTGGCAAACTGACGATTAGCGACTTCCGTTCCTTCTCTCATATGGATTCATTCGTAACGCCCATCATCACCTCTCTGCTGTTCGCGAACGCACTTGCGCGCTTGGGTACAGGTCGACCAATTGGTCATGGTCCAGGTCCAGTCCATCGAGGACATGGGAGCTTACGTCAAGCTGGTGAGTTGAACAAAACTCGAATCCCCCATTCCCGTACCATGATCCACACTCGATTTATTCTTGCTAGCCATCTTACCTCTCAGTCTCCCTCAGATGTCTGAGCGATCGATATCGGAGTCCTGGATATCTCCTGTAAGGGAGCACAGATTAACGCGTGCATCTGCTTTTCTTCTCTAGCTCGAATACGACAACATCGAAGGAATGATCCTCCTCTCCGAATTGTCTCGAAGACGTATCCGATCCGTACAAAAGCTCATCAAAGTTGGAAGAAATGAAGTAGTTGTCGTCATGCGAGTGGACCCGGACAAGGGTGAGTATTACTAGTGAGGCGTTGAACAGCTTGACTCGGAAAGCAATGTAAAGTCTTGGGTCAATACTGATCATGAATTTGCTATGGGCCCCGCTTGATGGTACTTCACAGGATATATCGATCTGTCTAAGCGACGAGTCAGTGCCGAGGAAGTTGTAAAGTGTGAGGAGCAATACGAGAAGGGCAAGGCCGTCGACTCGATCGTCACTCAGGTCGCCAAGAAGCGAGGGGTCTCGCCAGAGTCACTGTATGAGAAGATTGCTTGGCCTTTACATAGGCAATACGGACATGCTTACGAGGCTTTCAAGGCTTCTATCAGGTGAGTGTGCGCGCTGTCTCGGGGACAAGGAAATGTTTCTCGTCTGCAATATCGGCGGACCAGTCCGTTGATCGAGTATTCGGGACTGAGTCGTCAATCACTACTCCGGTGCTTGGGGGAGTCATGGCTGGTCTACGTTGTTAGCATTGTCCAGATAGAAGCAGGCAGACAGATGCTGATATGATATCATACACCGTAGCGAACCCGATGCAATCTTCGGTTCTCTTGGCTTGGACGAGGAGACCCTCGCCGACCTTCGATCAGGTATCGCCCGACGACTGACCCCCAAGCCCGTAAAAGTACGAGCCGATATCGAGGTGAAATGTTTCTCTTACGCCGGTATCGATGCCATCAAGCGGGCTCTCACGGCGGGAGAAGCCGTCTCCACCGAGGAAGTACCTATCAAGGTTCGACTGGTTGCTCCCCCTCTTTATGTATTGAGCACCACCTCGACGGATAAGAATGGCGCGATTGAGTTGATGGAGAAGGCTGTTGAGGTCATTGGGGAGAGCATTACCAAGGAGAAGGGCGATATGACTATCAAGATGAAAGTGAGTTGCAGGTCGATCGCTGCGCTTGCGTGTGCACTCGTCATGCAGTCACGTTCTTTTGTCACCTCACATTTCTGCATGTCCCCCTCTATCGCTCGCGCGGAATCGAGCCATATTCCGAGATCATCCCTACCCGTCCATATCACGCATGCCGGACATTCTTTTGTATTGACGCGAGAAGCTCCGACTGACAACACCTGTAAATTACCAATGTCTGCACAGCCCAAAGTTGTATCCGAGACAGACGACGCCGAACTCAAGGCGCTTATGGAGCAGTTCGAGGTCGCCAACATGGACGTCGCGGGCGACGACGACTCGGACGAGGACGATGAGTAGGCATAGGCGTAGGTGCAGGCTCGATCGTGTCAGGGTAAAGAGCGGAGCAGAGCTGCAGCTCTAGCTAGATTCGATGGTGGTCCGCAGCCCGGAGCTTGGGGCTCGGAATATAGACGAGATCGATTGAGTGCGCATGATATATGACATATCATCGACAATCACATGCACCCTCATGCTGCATCGCCGCTTACCGCTTGACATCTCGCCCGGCTCACTGCGTGCCAGGATATCTTCGTTCGTCGCTTGTCTTGCATGACAAGGTGATGGATCTGCAAAGTGCATACATACATAGTCGCAGGAAAAGGTGTGGTGTGCCTAGCTAGCTAGACGTGATTTTAACTCCAGCCGGAAGATGTCCAGATCGCCCGTTCTGAGCGCCAAGCTGTCCAGCGGTGGGTTCATCGCAGCCAAGCCAAGTCGTTCGTCGTGAGAAGCCGTGAGAAGCGAAGATCAGGCTGGTTGGCGAGCCAACAATTCGGGCTTGACCTGGACCTCGAACTCGACGACGACCTCGATCCTTTTTATAGTTGCCGAGCGAGTGTCCAAGGCAGCAGCTGGCTGACTAGCCATCTACCATGTCTGCGCACCTCATATATGTATATATATTTATGGCCACTGAGGTGCTAGCTGGCTTTAACTTTAGCTGCAAATAAATCTTCAAGTCTAGCAAGCTAAGGCTGGAGCTAGCTGAACAACACGCAATGCTCGTCCAGGATTTTCTTGAGCGCCTTTGGTCGCTTATTCGGTATCAGTGCGAGAGCTGTAGGTGTGTTCTCGCTGTAAAATGGATGGATACAGGAAGTATATGTATCAGTGGGTGTGGCCGCACATCAATCAGCATTGAATCAAGTCATGTCGAACGGTGCACTATGTGAATGTACAGCACAGAAAGGATCGATAGTCCCGAGCGCTGAGTAGGGCAAGCACTTTGGCTGTTAAACGACAAGCCCGGCCGGGCTAGACTCACGGCTGTTCGATCCATAGATGGTACGCAATAGGGTTGGCCATGCCGTCCACCTTTTGAGCTACGTCTTTCAAGGTCTGTTCGTCCGGCACCTGGGGGTCGGGTGGGTAGGTTAAGCAACAACAGAACCCGAAAGCGTATCGTGAGCGACTGTCGGAACGTGCCGTCTCTCTGGGTTGCATTATCATCATGGGCAGAGAGGGTGTGGCCACGACTCACCTCCAGTACCACCTTGCGCATACATTCCCATCCCCTCCCATCCTCTCCCTCGAGATATCTTCGGACATCCGGATGATCCCTGAACCTGTGCAGCACCGCCGTCGCAGCATGAGCAGATTGAGCCAAGAGCGGGCCCACTGGCCACTTATGAACCTGTTCGTCCCATCATCATTGCGTGGCGCCGCCGCGCATATGGGAGGACCAAATCAAGGCGAGATAGGAACAGTAAAGAGCATACTCTTAGTCAGTATATTATTATTTACGCCTTTCGCCTTCGCTACGCTCTCGCGACGAGGCATGACTGCCTGGCTAGGCAACGCTTGACCTGGGCGTGGCGCAGCATCGTCGCGATCCGAGTCGCGTCCGCTCGCGCTTGGACTGAGAACATGTTGCATAGCATAGCGGGGGTGAGACAGACAAGGAATGGCAGATCTGCTCACCGTTAACAGATCACGTCGGACGATGATCTGCATCACCAGACCCGTTGGCTTTGGCGGTCCATCCTCCTCTACCTCCTTCTCCGAAATCTTTGACGATGCAGAAGGTGCAGCTGCGGACGCAGACTGAGAGTCAGGTGCAGGCGCAAGTTTCGATGCTGCAGTGGACATGTCCGTTGACATAGCTCGCAGGAAAAACGTCCCTGTGCCCGTACGCTCGGCGGAGGTTCGAGTAGCAGTGGAAGCGTATGATCGGAGGAGTAGGTATAATTGCGCTACTGGAACCGAGACCGAAGGGATGAGCAGCTTGGCTGATGTAGAGCGGACGACGTTTCGAGCAGGTGAGTTGAGGATGGTCAATGACATCTAATGTGTGTCTATCTATCTACCGGTCTATACACGTTCAACGGCTTACTGCATGCGTCGTAGTCGTGTCCAGAGCATGAAATCCAGCTGCAACAACGAAGCCAACCTGAGGCCTTTTCGGATCTTCGGTCTGCCTTTCTTTCGACATTCCGTTTACGTTTAACGTGAAGCCCTCCACCTCCACCATCACCACCATGACCGCATCTTTCGTCAATGCCTTCTAGGTCAGGCTCCTATCACCCGTCCCCCATGTCTACCTACACACTCGTGATTCATCAGGTCACCGATCAGCTGCACAGCGGTGATAACGTAGCGAAGCAAAGGTCCCGACTGAAGTCATTCAAGCACTCGAACGAGCGGACTTTCATCAGGTTTCGACATGGCCCATCTACGTCAGAGGAACCCACTACCAAGCGGGGGTCCACCAGCTCTCGCGCCGCCCATTGAGTCGCCCCTACCTGCCCAACAACATTATAGAAGACAACGAGCTCGCAATGAAGACGCATTCACGTGGAGAGAGATAGCCTTCATCTTATCCGCTGGAACCGGGCTGGGCCTGCTGGCGCTCTACTTGGTCCCGCCATGTCCCATGTTCGATTTCAGAGGATACTACAAGACTGCCAATCCCTTATCATCGGCCGCCCCAGAGCATTCATTCGGCAAGCTGAGGGGGACTGACGTGGGGAATCTGAGAGGGCAAGAGGTGGAGCGCGGCTGGGTGGAGGGGCATGCGGACTTCGGTGATGGGAGGAATAACCTCTGTGGGGAAGAGTTTGTCAATCCCCAGAGCGAAGGAACGAGCTGGGTGAACGTCATGCTTGGTAACGGAGGGTGAGTGCAAGGAGACGTCTTCGCTCCATCATCTCTATCCCGTCATAGGACGAGAAGACTTGAGCGTTGGAGAGCTGACTGTCATCGTGAGTGCCACCAGACCTGAGCCGAATCTTAGTGGAGGTGAGTCTGACCTGTCATCCCATTCAACCAAAATTGGCAGACTCAGACTGACACCAAGAAACTGAGCGAACGGGAAAGATGTATTTGTGGAATCGCGCTGGACATCCCGCTTCGAAAGCTCAAGCTCAAGCTCAACCTCGTGCTCATGCTGATGCAGCTGATGCTCATGCTGACCAGTGTTATCGACTAGGCATGATACCCGCCGTTGCTCCTCCGTTCGGCATGACGCGCTGGTCACCTCAGACGAGGGAGAACTGTGAGCAATTAGGAATTTCATTGTCGGTGCGACTGCCGACAATCATAGCTGATGCATGACCGCCATGGTATTGCGACAGACGTATCCATGTGCCCTTACAATCAGACTGACATCAAAATGCACGGATTCATCGGTACCCACCAGCCTGCTATCTGGATGGGTGAGTGGGCGAGCGAGCGAATATGACCTCCCTTCACTTCCCGGAAGTTGATTGGAAGGTACAGTGATGTTCATGCGGAGCACCGCATCTGGCTAACCCAGTCTCTGTTCTAGGCGAATCTGCGCCATCCGAAATATCAGCAGGTCTAGGCGAACCTATTACCGATTTCCATCAGAGAGGCCTGCCGTTCGAAAGAAAGGACGAGTATGCTAGTCCAAACTACTATCGAAATCTGCTCGACGCAGGAGATCAGGGGAAAATCCGGGTTGAAATGACAGCCAGTAAGCCAAATCCACCATCAGTTTCAACGTGGCGGCAGCCAATATCGATGGTGAGATATGACTTACTGAGTGCGCTCTGTATGGGTCGTGGGTCTATAGCCTCGCGAGTGGGCCATATTCGATATACCTTCGATCCCTCGATACCTGCTGTAAGACCTCACATTGTCGTCCAAGCTAGCAGGAAGACGTGGGTCCTGCATGGTGATCAACCTGATGCCAAAGTCCCGTACTATCCTCAAGGTCACATCAAAGTCGACGCTGAGAGACAGGAAGTGTATGGCTGGAACGATGAAAGGCAAGAGTGAGTCTCAGGGCTACTCTTGTTTACATTATTTTGGATATCCTAGAAACTGTGCGAAGCACCGCTGACACACGTCACAGTCATGTTTTGGTAGGCGAAGACCTTCCCGCCAACAACTTCAAGGGCTACTTCGTAGCTCGTTTCTCCCATCCCTGGACCTCAGGCGGTATCTCATACGACGGGAAACTCGAACCCAGCGTCTTAGAGGGCAATGGAGCAGTTTTGGCAGGCTATGTGCAGTTTGACGAGAAAGAGAGACGCGTTGATGTCAGGGTAGGGGTCAGCTTTATCAGTATAGAACAGGCCAGAAGGTGAGCCGAGTCTGTCCTTCGCTTGTCTGGACTGCCGCTGAGCACATAATATGTTGCTCAGTGGTGGGGCTGGGCCCATTTCTGTAGCAGCTGTGGCTCGTACTGAAATCATCCTTGGATTGTTGTACAACAGAAATATCGACCTTGAAATTCCCGATGGACAATCTCTGGGGACCACATCCCAGACTACCCGCTCAGCATGGGCCCAGAAGCTTGACCTTCTCTCTGTCGGCGGAGCGACCTCATCCAACCTTACCGTATTATACACTTCGTTCGCCCACACCCTCGTCTACCCGTACGAGATATCCGAGCGAACCTCCTCGGGCGAATGGGCTTACTATTCCGGCTACCTCGACAAAGTGGTCAAAGGGATATCGTACTCTGGCTATTCAATCTGGGATACATTTAGAGCGCAAACTGCCTGGCTGTTGTTGGTCGCGCCTGAGAGGGTAGGGGAGATGGTCCAATCGATGATCCAGGACTGGAGGGAAGGCGGATGGCTGCCCATGTGGAAGAACATCGTCGAGACTAATATCATGGTTGGGACGCACTCGGATAGTGTGATCGCTCAAGCTATGAAAGCGGGTAAGCTCCAATCGCCTCTGTTGACTGATCCAGGTGGAGTAGGAAGCTGATGCAGAAATGTTTCGGTGCGAATCGATCGTCAGGTGTAAGAGGCTTTGACTGGGACGAAGCATGGCAATCCGTTCGTAAAGACGCCTTCACACCTCCAGACCGAGACCAAGATCTTTCGTAAGTGTACACATTAGTTGGCATATCAACCAGAGGTGTCCTGCTTGAGACTCATCTTTTCTGTGCCTCGACGGACTTCTTGATTGTCTCTTGATATCATGCACGACGACAGATTCGCGGACCGAGAAGAGGGCACCCCTCAGGAAGTCCGAGCGGGTCTGACAGAATACATGAAGATTGGATATGTCGCCGCGGACCTACATGCCGAGTCAGGCAGCAGAACGCTGGATTACGCTTGTGAGTGGGGCCTATCATCTGAAGCGATTTTTTTCACTCACTTGCGGGAATCTGTCATACCTTGTTTCCCATGTACTGATCATGCTCGCTCCTGACCGGCTGATAACATTGCAGATGACGATCACGCCGCCTCCATTGTAGCCAGCCTTGTAGGTGCGAGAGAAGATGCCGAGACCCTCTATCAACGGTCCAAGAATTACAAGAACCTCTGGAACGAGCGAACGGGCCACATGGAGGCCCGAAACGAAGATGGATCTTTCGCTGGACCTGATCAGGGATGGACGGAGGGAGATCACTGGGCTTACAGTTTGGATGTTATGGTGGGTATTGGTGTAAATGATGAGTCCAGCTGGTCTAAGAAGTCACCAACTTTTCGATATTTGGCTCGAAGCGGCATCCGGCTCCCTTCATCATGACCTCTCCACTTGTCTTAGTGATTATACTGACATCGGTCATGTTGGAAAAAACGTAGCACGACGTACCTGGTCTGATCGAGCTCATGGGCGGCCAAGACAATTTCATCAATTTCCTTGATAGGCACTTTGAGGGCGGACACAACTTGCACACGAACGAGCCTTCGCATCATATCGTGAGTTCAGCATCGAACGAAGTGACGGGATCCGAATATGCGGCCACAGATGGCCTAACACACTGATTGACCGAGTGGTTGATGGCTGACTGACCGAATGGCTGTCTGGTTCACCCATTATATTTTCCTTAGCCATACCTGTACACCCTCGCTGGCGCACCTCACAAAACGCAAGAATGGGTCCGAAGGATTGGCGAATCAGACTATAATCACACCGCCGGTGGTATGTCCGGTAACGAGGATTGCGGCCAGATGAGCGCTTGGTATCTCTTCTCAGCCATGGGGCTGTATCCTGGTGAGTGAAGAAGCCTGTGTGAAGCAAAGATATGCCTTTTCCGAGACAATCTGAGTTCAGCGATGCTGCTGGAGCATGAGCGAATTTAAATTGTGTCATAACCCGTTCGCCCATTGACTTCTCATCATGGAGACTTTGGAGACAGAGGGAGAACGGCCGTTCTCAGCCCAACGTACGTTAAAACGCTGACATACATGTTGTATCCTTTCTTCGTATTTCCTGCTTATTCCCTCTTCCTCACACCAACCCACCCACACACGCCGTGCATGATTCTCATGAGATCTTCCAGTCGATCCAGCCAACGCAACCTACGTCCTCGGTGCCCCATTCTTCGATCGCCTCACCCTCATTCTCCCCAACACTACCACCGCCGCAATGTCCACCTCGCTCGGGGCTTTGCGGATCTCAGCAACAGGAGCTAGCTCAGATTTGAAATATGTGAAAAACCTGACTGTTGACGGAGAGCCTTGGGATAGCAGCAGGAAGGTGGTGGATCACGCGTTGATTGCGCAGGGTGGCGAGTGGGTATGGGCGATGGAGGGGACGCAGCAGGCGTGGGGATGATCGCACTCATAAGTAGAGGCCTCGAGTAGATTGGTAGATTTGTAAGATAAGAGAGAGGTGGGAGGGTTTGCCCGGCTGGCTTCAGCTTCGAGCTGCGCCCCTCGAGCCGCAGAACTAATGTACAGTACTTCCTGCATGACGTGCGCAGTCATCTACTACACATGATATCCCGGCATCAATATGTGCAAATGGTGGTTACACTGCAAGGGCCAATGTATGCGTATGGTGCAGTATGAATACATTTTGTGCTACTATGTATACAGTGAATGCTTGCAATGTAAGTGAGTCGCCCCTACTCCCTCCCTTCACTCACCACTAGTCAACTGATCGGGTGGGATACTTATCGCAGACCAGGTGATAGGACCCTCTCACCACCGCTTCACTGCACACCACGTCCATTCCAGTGAAGCAGGGCGGGTTATACAGACAGCACTGTCACCCCATAATCTCCTTCTCGACACTCGCTCTCAATCTCTTATATTCCTTCTCGTCAAACCTGACCCCGTCGCAGTGTTTCATGAAATTCTCAGGCAACAGCAAAGAATCTTGCGGTAAGTTTTGGAGGTAGCTTAAGATGGCTGGACCGTTTTTCGGCAAAGAGAAAAGTCGGTCTCGGGAGAGGGTTAGGATTGATAATGAGGCTATGAGGAGGAATCGGGGGCCTTTTTGATATGGATACGGACGTTTGTCCAATCAGAGAGATGGTTCAGCGGTACTCCGATCTTTATCGTATTGTTCGGACGCGAACCTGCACGATGCAGCTGCCGCGGCGAAATCGTCACTCACCCTCTGAGACCACCGCGTCGATCACTCGCAGAGTCGTGGGCCAAGGGAGACATCGAATGAACAGCTGACTGAACCACTTGTCGACGAATGATATGGCTGGATGAGGGCAGTGGCGAGGAAAACAACGGGTATCAGTGACTGACCGCCCAAAAAGTCAAAGAGGCACATAGGGCGGATGTGATGGGTGGTGCACATGCACGCTTCTTTCAATTCCCGCTTGAAATTCTCTCGGTGGTGAGGGCGAGTCCAGTAGGACGCGCAAGTCAGTCGCAGTCACTCACGATGCAGACCAGTCTCCTTCAACAGCTTGGCCACTCTCGGCTCCTGTCCTTGAATCAACCCCATAAATACTGCCGCATCAATCCGCATCCCCGTCCGCTCCTTCGCAAAGTAATCTTTCAAAACGGTGTTCACCAATCCGCTGAGTAACCAAAATGAGTCTTCAGCCACGCAATGGATGAGTAAAGCGCCTGCAATGAGGGCCATCTCGGGTCGATAGCCTGCTGGAGCGAAATTGGAGTATGCGCGCAGGATCGAGCGGAGGTCTGCTTGGCCTGGCGAGTTGGGCGTGTGGAATATCGAGTGGTCGGGGTAGGCTCTACGATTTTGTGAAGAAGACACATTGGTACAACGTTAGCTTTCGATCTTTTCAATCCTCAATCCTCATTCTGAGCAGTTATCCGGTCATCGACCAATTCGAAGTAATGTTGACGGACTACGATGAGGCTGCAGATCCCACTCACCCTGCAACGTCCCGATCAATCCGCTCATCTTCATTCCCATTGTCATGCTCAATCAGCTCCTGGTACAGCCCAGGCGTCTTGGCCGAGAGCGTATTTGCCATGAACCACGCCCAGACTTTGCCTCTCAGCGAAGAAGGGACACCAGCGTCGAGGACCAACTTCTTGACTTTCCTGGGTGGCTGGGTATTAGCTGGTAGAGGTGTAGAAATGATGGAGAGCTGTAAAGATGAAGCAATTGGCTAAACTCAGCCAAGCGGTCCAATTTGGCTCATGTCTAACCACACATTCCACGGTATACGAGCTGGGTTGACTTGTTTTGTTCGGCCTGCTCACCCATTTTTGCTCGATCACACGATGATCGCCAGGCGCAGACCTGGACTGGAAGATCTCAGGGACCGGACTCCTATCTTTCAAAAAGCCCCACTCGTCCGTCTCCGGCAGGGGCCTCAACGAGCTGCTCGAATTCTGCGAGACCATCGTTCCTTTTCTCGCCAGATCATTCTGCCCATTGCTGGCACCATACCCATGTCCATGTCCATCCGACGAAGGAGAGGAAGGGACATCTCCTATGGGAGGCAACAGACCGCCACTACCAACAGCAGAAGGTTTCCGAGGTTGAATGAGTTCGAAATCGAGACCTTCGGCTTTGATGGTTTCTTCGGCGAAATCTTTGTGCGAAACAGGCGATGGCAATGCCCTGGAGGTTTTCCGGGGGGTCTTCGAGCCTTTTGAAGAGGTAAAGGAGAAAGACCCCGATCGAGCCGAAGGAGGAGGCATAATGGAAGGCGTAGAGTCGTTGGAATGAAGCATTGATGGTGTCTGTTGGACGTTTACGGTCACGGTCGATCCAGAGGCCGATACTTTTGAAAGGCCTGAAGGTGAAGGCGGTGGAGGAGTTTGTGGCGCGAGAGAAGATTTGCGAGATCCGAAGAAGGATCGTTTGGTCGATGTTGCAGACTGAGGGATGGGCGATGCAATGGACGGAACAGGTGGGACAGTCGCACCTGTGTTGATAGATAAGATAGGGGATTCCTTCTTGCCGACTCCCAGAGTCTTAGCCACCGAAGCCGAGAAGCTTCGAGCTCTCGGTCGACCGCCTATGAAAGGGGGACTGGGCTTGGCAAAATCATTTGCTGGCGTTGAGGGAGTTGACGGGGGAACAGGGGAAGTGGCGCTCCGAACAGGCTGGGGATGAGGCGGGAACGGGGAAGCCTGGTTCGAGGGTTCGAATTCGTCCGGCAGGACAGGCGATGCGAGAGGTGATGTTGCTCGTTTTTGATCATGCGACAGAGCCGGCGACGATCGCCCATGGAAAGAAGGAAGGCCCAGGCCGATCGGCTCTCGGGTAGAGGGCGGTGGAGTCGGCAGGGACGGCATAGCAGGCATTCCCGGTCCGTTGACTAAGAACGTGATCGGAACTGGGCCTTTCGATGCGAGAAGGTCCGTTTCCATCCTCCCAACCAAGGTGAGCCCTCGAGATCTCTTCGCCCCTGCCCCTGATGTGGACCTGGCCACATGCACGGCTTGCCTCGTTGCAGCAACACTGTGAGGCGAAGAAGGGGATCCAGGCTCCCACGGTACCTGATTCATATTAGGTGAGAGGTTAGGCGAATGGGTAGGAGGCGGTGGGGGAACAAGTGCGGGAGCATATATGATACCGTTATGTGGGATCGCGACCTTGATGTCTGGTTCGCCATGGACAGACTCGTCGAGCGGGATTGGTGAAGCAAGGAGGGACCGACCACTGTGGCTTTTGGCTATTCCAGCCATGTTTTGTTCGCTCGTTGAGGGGGAAGGAGCGGTGAAAATCACAGCCTCGGGTGGTTGAGGAGTGACTACGGTTGCTGACTCCTCCGAGCTTTGCAGACACTCGATAGAAGCCTTCTCACTCAACCGAGGCGAACGCAGGCGACCAGAATTCTGGTGGTCATCGGCGGCGAAATCTGTCGGAGCGACCCCCGAGTGACTGATTGGAGCATTCGATAGCTCTTCTTCCTCGTTGGGCTTCACGATTGCACGATTGTGAGCAGTCCCGGCGTCCTCCCCGAGATTCATTACTGTTCTCTCCTCTCTTTCTAGCTCCCTTTCACGCATGATCCTGAGCTTCAATTGGGTCGCCACCGATCCCGCATTACTGAAAGCTCCATTCGGTGGTATCGGGTAGTCACCTTTCTCAATCGCCGCCTGGCTAGGTGTTGTGGGCGTGAGCGTCAAAGGTAATTTAGGGGTGGTGCTCTGGTCTTCTTCCACTTCCGCCAACTTTAGAATTTCATCTTCTTCCTGTTGCGAGTGATCTGGCGACAACGGCATAGGCGAGTGCAATCTTGCGGCAGACGGTAGCCGGAATTCCTCTCCTTTCGGCTCGGGTCTACCCTGGAAAGTACCTCTCGTCGCGCTCAGTCCAGCGGAGCCCGGCTCATTATCGCTCGTCGTTGAGCCTGGTAGCTTGTGCGTCAGGTCAAGAGGAGAAGGGGCTTTGTTGGACGGTTTGGCTGCTCGGCTGAGCCGACGTTGCTGTATCGCCAGACTCATCCGCTTAGCCGGGCCGTACATGCTATCCCTTCCATACTGGTCATAAATGTCCCATTCATCCTCATCGAAGTCTTCGTTGTCTTCACCTTCTCCATTTTTTCCAGAGAGTTGGTCGCTCTCGCACGTGCTAGAAGAGACCGGGCGAGTCTGTTTAGGAGACGAGTTGGACGATGACGAACCGGAAGAAACACGATGTGGTGTTATGATTGCTGTTGCCGCAGGGGATACGTCATCTATCGTAGCAAGATTAACCAGCTGCCTCATGATATCTCTATTAACGAACGAGCTCATATTACAGCACTCACCCTTGAGTTCTTCCATCGAACCGTTGCCTCCCGTTGCATCATCGCCATGCTCGCTGTCCGGCGCACCTGAGCCACCCATCATGAATCCTCCTATGCCGCCTAACGCCTCACTGCTCGTCGAGGACATCATCGACTCTCTGACTGTTTCCGCCTCCTGTTTTTCGGTCCAACTCTCTGTGTTGAGGGACTCGGTGGCTTGATCCCCAGTATTCTCTTGGCCGTGACTTGGCAGGTGTTGAGCATGTTGTCTGCCGAAGAAGCCGAAGCCTTGATCCTCCTGGCCTAGGCTAGGTGAAGCTTGAGGTGATTCCAGCTCAAAAGGTCCCGATATTCTCTTGAGGTCGCCTCTTCTAGGTCTTAGCTCGTGACCATCGCCTTCTCCGTTGTAATCCGGTAAAGGCGAAGGTAGAGGCGATGTCTCAGAAGGCGGTGATGGTGCGATCACAACTGCGCTAGGCAAAGCACCATTCGAAGAGGGCAGAACGAGTTTCGGTTTGGATCGGGTAGGCGAAGGAGGATTACTGCTACTGCTGCTGCTGCTTGCCAATGAATCGAATTTGACGTTTTTCCTTTCGACCCAGCCGATGATCCCTTCGCAAGACGCTAAGAAGACGTCACCGAGATCTCGAAGGAGGATGAGCTCGTCCCCCTCAATGTACATCAACTGGTCGGGTGCTTCCGCTACACAGTCCGCTAGTCTGCAATGCCGTTTCCGTTCACGGTTCCCGCCAGCCCCAAACGGACAGTCGAGCAATTGAAGTTCGATAACAAAAGTGCAGGAACGGGAGAATTGGAAGGAGAGAGGAAATATATTCCGTCAGCTTGCGCAGAGCGATGGTTTTGAGAGTAGGGCCGCCAGTGACTCACGCTACACCCGTCCCGACACCCCCTCTACCAGCCAGCTCCAACAGACCATTCAGTTCCCTCGGATCCAAGTACCTCATCGTGTTCTCCTCGTGCGCGCGGGAGAGTTCGCTTGGTGTCTCGGAATCGAGATTGCCAGGGCAAGGAAAAGCAGGGACTTATCAGAACAAAGGTGAACCACAGGAATATAGGTGACAAATGACAAAGGAGCGCAAGTTGGGGAGGAATGAGGGATGTATGGAGAGGCTAAGGAGGAGAGGAGTGGGGAGAAAAGGAGGATTGAAAGTGGAAAGGGGGCTAGCCTAGACGGACGGCCAACCAAAGAGATGGGTGGATGGGTTTATTTGTTCAGATTGAAATTGTGAGGCGGTCGACGCGTCGCGGCGTTCGGTGTGTGCAGTGTATGGTACGGTGATCAACATCTGAAACAACCAAACACAAGCTACTGTAGCTAGGGGCACCGATCACGTAACATGGAATCAAACAACACCAGGTTCAGACACTGCATCGACCTTCACAGACGCACCTCGCATTTCTTGAAGCTGTTCTCTTGGTCCACTGATCAGGTCAGACCGACTGCATCTTGCATCGCATCGTATCGTATTGTCTTGCTGATCTCCCACACGCAGAGCACATTGTCACAGGCGAAGGCGCCGTCCGCCTCACTGAATGCCATTGTATCTCGCCTCACCCAATCGACACTCACTACTCGACGAATGACCAATAAGTACTTTCACACACAGGATACGCCGGACTGATATGACGGCTCTTGCTCGCTATGATTCATTGTATTCGCTCGCTCGGAAAGGAGTGTAATATATAGCGAGGGTGAAAGTGACGTCAAATCGAAATGGTGGACGCAGGGACTGGGAAGTGTACTTCTCTGCCACCATTACCATCACTCTATCGTGAATGACTGGGATCGTTGCGCGTCAACCTAAATATACACACCAGAGGCACGCTAAAATTATGCTGCGCTAATGTAAAGTCGTTGTAGCTGACTGTATCTATGGTAATGCCTCTACTACTGATACCTATGACCACCTCTTCCTTCCCTCTTCTTCTTCCTTCCCCTTTCCTTCCGATGAAGATGAATCTGTCTGCATGTATCGGTATCCTTCCTTTTTGATGTCTGCAGGCGTAAGATCGTAAAAAATGAGCTATGACCCTTTTACATCGGTCTGCTCTCCCTTGAGACTCCAGAATGAACACGTGAAACATCTACTATCAGCGATACATCTCTGTACTGACGATACCTGACAAGGGTTCTCGATGATCATCAGAACAAAGACGGCCTAATCAACGGTCAAAGCAGCTTACAGCGCACATCATTCGATCATCATACACCATTCCTATTCCAGCGAGTCAGCGCGCGACTATGCGAACGAAGAGAAGACGGTCTTGGTCGTGGTACAGCGGATCGTTCATCAACGACTCCTCGTCCGAAGATGACCAAGACGAAGAGAAATACGAACGGCAAGTATCCCGTCGCCGCAGCAGACGCAGACAAAGACCCTCCAGCCATTCCACATCCTGTCGCTCGAGAAGGATCAACAGCAACGCCCGAATCCACCGAAAGCGCCGCCTCAAATGGAGTTCAACTTTCAACGAAGGCCTGAGAGAAAGCTCCCGAGAGACGTCTGTCCCGCTCTCAGCGGTCCAGATGGAAACCCTAGTCTTGAAGGGGGGGTACGGCGTACGTCCTGCTTCTGATGATAGTATGAGGATGATGGGATGGAACAAAAGAGCGAGTGAACTGCCTCTTCCGCCAATGATAGACCTTACCAACGCAGAAGAGGATGAATCCTCCTCGGCGGACGATTTTCCGATCGAGGTGAATGACTATGGAATGGAGAGAGCCCAGATCTGCCTCTCAGCAAACTCGCAAAGGGGTCGAAAACGGAGGACGGTTGTGGGTGAAACTTGTGAAGTCTGATCAACGACTTGCTTGAAATGCACCTCAGCTGATGTGCACATTCATTCATATTCATCTGATAGGTGTCTCGATCACCCAGTCCCGCGTCCAGTCATGCAGCGCAACGACGACGACCCTATGGGACCGAAGCGGAGGAAACAGACTCTGCACACGCCTCTCTATCTCGCGAGATGTCCATCATCAGTGTCAATTCTCCGTCCGGAACAACTTGCCAGGGAAATCAAGACCAAGCACTAAGAGGTACCTGGGGGAACAGAGCAAGAGGGCAGGGATGAAGAGTTGATGGCTCTCAGGGCAGAGGTCAAGAGCTTACGAGAGATGGAGAGACAGTGGAAAGTGGATCAATCGGACCGTACGACATTCGATCGCCACGTCGAGCAAAATCGGATTCGGGTATGCTTAGAAGGGCCGAGCAAGCATATCAGCCTCTTCACCGCCACCTACAGCGGACTATCGCGAGATAGGAGAAGATAGCTAGATGATTGTCCGATCGATGTTGACGGAATTCAGGGATGAGCGGTAGGGCAGAAGGATGGCACATTCGGTCGAGCTTTTGGTGGCAGAGAATAGCCGGTCGGCATCGGCAATATGGCGCGGAACGGATCGATAAGCAAGACCAAGGGCAACGAACCGGAAATAGGCAGAATCAATTCGATGACAAAGGTAGCGAGAACGAGTAACAGCCTGATTGGCGTGAGAAAGTGAGGGAGGGTGAAGACCGTGCATACACTGTAGGCAGCCTCAAACACTCATAAGGGATCAGCATTAATTGTGTGGCAGTATGTCAAGTGTTACAATAAGATCACAGTACTTCTTGTAGTGCAGTAAACATACAGTATTGTTCGCTACATATCAGTAAAAAAATGCTCACGCACCATAACTGACATGGCGTATCACATGCTGCCCGATCAGCAAACGTCTCTCAGCTATCAATAATCAGCACTCCCTCGTCAGCATTTCATGCTGTGCGCTGCTGTTTTCCCACTATGTCACCTCCTTTGAGTCGTCAGAGTGTCCATCCTGCGTTGCCATGGCCCAGCGTCCTCACCAGCAGCTGTCCTATAATCTACGATGACACTACAAGCCGTCTCTTCCCATCCAGGTTGTACTCGTGGTGGTACTGCATTTCCAGGAACAGATCCTGCAGATGAAGCGCCGAGAGAAGAAGCTCCCATCAGTTTCAGGGCCTTCTCATCCCGCTTGAACGACCTGTACGAGTACCCAGAATAAGGCACATGTGCAAAATCGCTGTACTGTTTGCCTTGGGACAGATAATCCCTCGCCATGGATTCTAGGGCATCCTCGTAGTGCCTCTGACGGACAGCGCTGGACTCGTCGTACGCTGCCGAACTGCCGAAGAGCTGCTTGGGTAACTCTGAGCTGTAGATCGATTCAAGCTCTTCCGCTTTCGTTTTTGCTCTTGATTTTGTACTTCTTGACGATTGCAAGCTTGAATCCACGTCCACACTTTGCTTGAAGGGGTTGGGAAGCACGCTAATCTCTGCATAACTCTTCCAAGGCCATTGACCGCGCAGGATACTGCCTTTGCCCGTCCATGATAATACGAACCCGCTCGGGCGACCGTCGGTGTCACCGGCGGGAATGGCGGTGGCGGAAGTTCTAATCGAAGTGAAATCACGACTGAAGCTTGTGGTCGGCACTAAGGTCGAGTGTGTGGGAAAGTATGAGGATCCCCTCCCTCTACTGGTACCGATGCCGGTATCGGTACCAGTACTACCTCCTGCTGCTGGGCCATCGTAACCAGTCCCTCTTCGTGTCCAAGTCCCAGTTTCAGCTCCTGCCCGGCTTTCCTCTAGGGCACGACTCCGCGCATCATCCGATTCTCCCCGCTTTCTTGAAGAACGAAACCACGGGAAGAGTCTGCTTTTGGAACTTTTGCTTCTGCCGCTTCGAGAGGACATAGCGAATGTAGCTTATGTTTGAGTGTGAGTGTGAGTGTGAGTGTGAGTGTGAGTGTGAGTGTGAGTGTGAGTGTGAGTGTGAGTGTGAGTGTGAGTGTGAGTGTGAGTGTGAGT
>KI669511.1:0-41747 GCA_000507405.3 Kwoniella heveanensis BCC8398 | reverse complement strand
GAGTGTGAGTGTGAGTGTGAGTGTGAGTGTGAGTGTGAGTGTGAGTGTGAGTGTGAGTGTGAGTGTGAGTGTGAGTGTGAGTGTGAGTGTGAGTGATCCTGGCAGGATCGTATGGAAGGCAAAGAGGCGTGTGACTCTGTTAACCTACTGCTTTTTCAGATATGAGAGGGCGAGCCTATAAAAATGGGGGTTGGCGTTCAACTCGTGATCAGCATCAAATGAATATTCATATGAATATGATATGCAAATGCGAAGCTGGTGATCAAGTCAATGACGACACCCAGACCTCTGTCAACCGACAATATAAGGTTGAGTCCATTCACGTATGGCAGACAGATAATGGAACGAGTGTTTGCTTGGGTGTCCTGTAACAGTAACAGAAAGTTGGGGGAGATACCATCCTTTGACTCTAAGAAGAAAGAAGACCTGTCCTATTTGACACTTGGCCTGGACTCATCATATTTATCAGTGAAATTCCCTCCTGACGTACAGTGGATCGTCGCTTACAAGACACGCGCATTACACTACTTCGTTCTATCTTAGCGACGTTTATTCTTCTTCTTCTTCTTGTCCATGATTGTCACCTGTCGTCTGCTGACACGACCCTTGCTCTCGCTTCTAGGCGACTTGACCTCCTTGATATCCCTGTGTGACTATCCAAACGTACAACGCAGTAAGGTGCTGTATCCACGTCTACGAAGCGGCCCCACCGCCGCTAAGGGCTCGATCCAGATTGAAAGCGGCAGAGATGAGGGTGACATGTGAGAAGGCTTGGGGTGTGTTCTGCGGTGATACATATTGGTTCATATCAATATGGGGAGACACGCTGAGCAGCAACGGGTACGGAGTCTTCTGAACTTCCGAGATGGAGAAGTCAGCTGCAAGTGAAGATGCACTTACACCTAAGCCTTCGCCACCAGGACTGATTTCTTCAGAGTACAGCTCAACATGATTACCGTAGCCCAAGAAGTCGATGAACATGGTGACACTGCGATTCACCCATACCCAATCAGCGTTAACCAAAATCAGGAACCCAGAACAGCGCCGAGACTGATCTCAGGGGTAGAGTTGCGACTTACGCTTTGTCCAGGTATGGTGGATGGTATGCGCCCGCTCTAGTCAAAGCCTCGACGCACCACAAGGTACACAACGAGAAGGCGCCCTCTTCACCTCCGACCCCGTCGTCGGACTTGGCCGCGTTGTATCGGTAGACGGATGAGTTGGCGGTGAGACCCCCCTTCTCGGGACTATTTATGTTACATGTCAGCAATGTTGCGCGGAATGGTATGGGATTGCGTCAGGGCCTGATGGTGACCTACGTCTTCAGAATGTTCTCCAAGGTTCTCGTGAATCGAGGATCAGCGGCAGACATGAAAAAGACCTGAAGAGGCACACGATCAATAGGTAAACAGTATTGGGTGCGAATTTGGCCAGCTCACCAGAGGCATAATCACTACATCGACCACAATCAGCCGTGACTCCATTCAACAGATCAGTCGAGACCACTCACAAACAGCCGAATCGAGTGAATCCTTGTCTTCATACGACTGAGAGAAGAATCCCTTTTCCTCGCTAGAACAAGAAAGACAAGGTGGACGCAGTTTTTTTAGCTGTCAAACAACGCCGCATTACTGCCGAATGGCTACTCACTTCCATCCCTTGGTCTGGATATCCTCGTAAAGCCGATCTCGTGTCTCCAACCATTGGGCTCGATGGGGGCAAGGAAGGTCCCGCTTCTCTGCCAACCTGAGTCCTCGGTCGATAGCGACCCTACAATTGAAAGAAGGAAACGTCAATACTGACAATGGCAGGACGGCGGATCTCGGTATGACTCACCACATCATGACCTTGGAGTAAAGGAAATTCTTTTTCTGCCCTCGTACCTCCCTGTAGACGAGCTATGAGCACTAACACTATGCTCTAGGAGGAAGTGTATTGGCTCACCAGATGGACAAGTCAGGCTCATTGACTTGCGTACATACATAGTCAACGACTTGTCGGACAGCAACCCAAGAGTCCCAGCTCTGATGGACAAATGACAGGTCAGACAGTCTCCGAACACTACTCTTAGTGCAGAGGTAAGGCTCACTAGGGGCTTGCTATACTTCTGAGCAAGATAGATGCTATCCATCAATTCGCCATAGATATCCTGGACAAGGTGGTCAGCTCTCCGCCCTTCGAATAAGCCTTGTAGAGGAGGAGTAGCTTACAAGCTGGAGGTGGTCCGCAGCCCCATTTCCGATTCTAACGGGCTTTGAACCACGGTGACCTTCCAGATGACTGAGTTCTATCTCTTCGAGATCCTGCAAACATCAGTTGTCAGTCTCATCTATGGTATTTCAGGAGGTCATGTGGTGTGCGCAATGTGGTGGAAGAAGGAAAGTCCGGTGCGAAGCGGAGTAGAGCGCGCGGTCTATCTCACTTTGCCACCGTGAATAGTATACACGCTGATATGGGTCAGTACAAGTTAGCAATAGGACCAATGTGTATCAATGTGTACCAGGAGATCCAATACCCACATCTGCAGCGACCCGTCGGAGTTTCGGTCCTTCAATCGGTTGAGAATGAAATCCACATAGGCGTTCGCCCTTTGACATACATGTCAGCTCGATTGGGCCTAAAATGCTTGGCAGAGTTGGTTATACTCACTCTTCGGTGAATCCTAAACGAACCAATGCGTACAGCGTAAAAGATGAATCTCTGATCCATGAGAAACGGTAATCCCTGGTCACCGCAAGATGAGCAATTGCACATACGAAAAGGGAGAAAATGGGGCATACCAATTACGTTGCCCTCCGAGAAATTCAGGTAAGGAGAAGGTGGGAGCAGCAACGATAGCGCCAGTTTCCTCAAATACCAGCATCTTCCTATATGTGTGTTAGCCAAAGCAGGGAGCGTTTTTCGTTGGAGTGCGAGGTCACCCACAGTACCAAGGCCGATCTATGCACCGCTTCTCTCCATCTTCCCTTGTACTTGCTCTTGTCGATCCATCCTTGCCAGTAAGCTTGGGTGTCTCGGATGAGCGCATTGAGCAAAGCCTGAAAAGGAACCGTGTCGAATTGAGTCAGCGAATAATGACATCGCCTTGTATCTTAGGTGGTCTAACTCACCGTGCTCAACATGGGGTTCTCCTTCGGCCTAAGCTTACTGGTAGCTTCCAAGAGTTTAGCCATAGGTACACCTAGCGTCTCCGCCCTCTGAGGGTTAGGATTGGCGACCCGCTGATGCTCGGCGCTGGCGTATGTGAAATCTCCTACCTCTCGCAGGATGAAGTAGACACATTGACCTTCTTCCAAAGAAAACTCGGAGGTGATTGCCGGACCAAGCAAGTCTCTGTTTTTGAGCTCTTCAACTTTGAGCTCGATGGATGGGTCGGAGACGCATTGATCCGACGAGGAGCAGAGGTATCGGAGGTCTAGGGAGAGCGAAGGAGAGGTGAACAGGCCCTTGTACACGTGTGCACACTCAGAAGTGACAGAGTCGTCCTCGACGAGCTGAGATATCAAGACACATTTGAGTTCACCCCCACCCCAGGTTAAAGGTATCAAGACTCACCTCTGTTGTATGCTTGTCCCTGCAGTAGTTGAAAGCAGGTGCACATTCCATCTTGAATGGCACGGTACCCCTGATACTTTCCACCTTTCTGATCAACCAAGGCAGGAACGCTCGGCTCTGGGACCCGGTGCGGTTGGCCCCCTTAGGCACAAGAAGATCGGTCATGACACCGACACCCTTTTCAGAGAGGAACTTGGTGACCAAAAGGTTGGAGTTGGGTGCGTAAGCTTGTTTCCTGCGGTACATGGGCTCAGCATTCTTTATCTTCATTGCGGAGTAAAGTCACAGGTCCGGAACTTACGGCTTGAACGCCCAGGTGCTGGGAAAATCATCGGTGTCAGCACACTCTCGGCGAGGGTGTTGCAATTGTCGAGTCTACCTTGGATGGATATAATGACTCACGGAGTGATAGAGAAATGACCACCCTTGTTCGCATCTACGAGTCGAGCGAAGACACTACCCAGGTCCATCATCAGCCGTCTGCCTGCATGACACAATTAGAAGCCGAGCAAAGCCTACCTGGGCGAGTCAAAGTAAGGGATACACATGGATTCGATCGAACCATCCAAGCTGACCAAGGCGGCCGTCTGCAATCAAGGGTATGAGCTACACTCACTCTGCAGTTGAGAGAGTCATGGCCAGCTCACTCGTAAGTTGCCGATCAGAGCATGGTCCTGCGAGTCATACAACGCTTTCAGTACACGACCAATATAAGACTTGCATCCTCAGGCAAGGCAAGAGACCCACCTGAATACCTCTAATGGGAGCACCGGCGCTGTCCACATCTTCTTTCGGATGGTCCATGGCTTCGTATTGAGGCTCACTGCTGGGGTTCTCTGGAGGTACTTGCGAAGGTGCTAGAGGTGACATGATGGAGAAAAGAACTTTATGAACGAATAGGCTGCGATGGTAGATGTACGAGGGGAAATCGAGCAACGATTGTCGGGGACCGTGACTTTCTGCCAGGGCCAGAGGTTGTCGATTGTGCTTGGTGAGTGGTGTGTCGGTGAATGAGACGGTGAAGTCTTGATCTTACGGCACGGATTCTGTAGGCATTATAAACTCAGCGGTAACAGCTTTGTCTGCACCCAAGGCCAGTGTCAGTGTCAGTGTGTGTATGGAGGAATGTTTTGCTAAGTTATCGCTACCATTTTCGGTACGACGTGTGCCTAGGGCACTGACTGACGTCAGCATTCCCAACTCTTCACTCGATCCGGCCTTCACCACTGGGAGTAAAGCTACCACGTGGCCCAGATTGATCGGTCATAGTTATGGGAGATAGCGATATCGTGCATCGTGCGTTAACCTGTAGTCGTTTATGGATCAGATCCAGGCCCCAAAGGGAGAAAGAGAGAAAGAGCCAACGACGCTCGCTGCGATCACCATTGACGTCGACTCTCGATCAGACTGATTGCAGCAACATCCCAACTTTGACGCGCGCCATGTCGTCGGGGCCCAGACGAGGGTTAAGTGTACCTGCCCAGCCGACGTATAGGCTCGAGCCCACTTCGCCGCAATCGGCCCCTCCAGTACCCAATGGCACGAGTTCTCGTATTGGCCAAGGTGCATCGCTTAGTGTTGGTGCAAATAGTCCAAGTCCGCTGCGGACTAACAAAAGGAGGTTCGCACCTCCTGTGAGGAAGAGGAGCATGCCTATACCAGCGCGGAGTACACAGTGAGTCTTGGTGAAACATCTCATAGGAGTGTACGAACCGTGGTATCTGTTACGTTGGGTAATGAAGTGGATCGTCACTCATGTGAAACCCACGATAGCCCGTTGCAAAAGGAGATCGAACGACTGACAGCAGTATGCGAGGAGCACGAACGAACGATCAGATCCAGCCTTGTAAGCGCCTTCTTCTTGTCACTCTGACTGGCTCAGTCACAAGCGAGGGGCAAGTTCACCGTGTTGACCTGAACTGAACTTACAATGTCCGCGAATCAGTCAACGCTCAAGCACCATCTCCTCACGAACCTGCCTGATATATTCGAACGACTCAACAAGTGTGACGATGATGCAGAGGTGGGCTGCCCGCATGCAAGCAAGCACATTTGGTCAACATTGGCATTAACTGACATCTGGGTTTGTTTTTCTACACAGACAGTCACAGCCACGATCCAACAAACCCTCCAAGCGAACATCCCACCGTTCCAATCGCACCTAAGCAAGATCATCTCTGACAGGAAGGCCGACGTCGACCTGATGCGACAGCGTACGACACCATGGAAAGATATAGTCAGCGAGACGCTCGATCCTCCCTTCAGCGACGACAACGATACCAAAAATTCTGTAGTCGATGGCGGTTTCTTAGATGGAGGTGGGGAGAGATTGAAGAGGGTACCGGGGGCTGATGGGCAGACGGGGATGGATGCTTTGACGAAAGTAGAGATGTGGGCAGATGAACTCGTGAGTCGTGTTCTGCCTCCGACGCAACATGGGCAAATTTTGGACATTCACAAGGAACGTGGTCGATCTCAGACGAGGTCTGGAGATGCAGGGCTATCTATTCTACGTGCTCTATCGCTGGCTACTATCCCTCCCCGGTGCACACCTTCCTTAAATCTGAAGTCGGGAGAGCGGTTCCGAGGCTGCAGGCAGACGGAAATTCACCTCCCACCCATGCGTCGTGCATCCGTTTCAGCTATCTCTCTCTTGGACCGATCATGACAAGATCAAAGCTTCATTTCATGATCAGTCGGACCCAATCGCTCCGTGTCTCTCAATATGAGAGCTCTATGTTGACAGCCCCGGTCAATAGCCCTGCTGACAAAATTCCCCCATTCTGTCCGGCTTCTTAGGATATGTATCTCTCCACCGAGATTGTTCGGCTGAAAGAACGTGTAGACGAGAAGGACAAGAAATGGCGATTCCTCGCAAGGGCCATGAGATGTGAGTGCGCACGTGAAAAGCGTGACTCAAGCGCATATCGTTATATGCGTGTCCACCATCACTATCGGTTTCGTGGAGGAGAGCCTTTGTTGGGCGCCTGTGCCCTTCGTCGAGCCTCTCCGCCCGCTGGACAGCTACACGGATGGTGATCTCCGGAACCGATGCGTCGGATGGGGGCTTTGAAAGCCATGTCATCGCTACGAAAGGCAGACAGCTGATCACCCTGCTTCCCCTCCATCACACCTCCATTGTCGATGGTGCAGGGTCTATCCCGATGATAGCACTTGCTTTGCTCCTTGTGTTCGTCGTCTGGCCAAGGACGGCCCGATTTTTGCCTACCATTTGAGCATAGTAGGAGCTCAGCATCGCAAGAAACGCTGCGTTATCTCCAAGCAGCCACCACCTAGGGCTAGAGGAAAGTACATGGACGTTGGACGTCCTTGGCGCGCCACGGACAGGACTGACAAGCTCGGAGCCGACACGGGCAAGAGGGAATATCAAGGATCTGCCCCTCCCAAGTCGGACAGTCTTGTCATTCCATGCTTTCGTCACTCATGATATCACTTCCGAGATGCACTATACGTAGCATGGACGTTGGACTTTTGATCGTAATAAAACATGGTACCTGTACAACTTGAGCGGTATCGCACGAGAGGTTCCATTGCCCCCTCCGCGATGGTATTCCTCCTCGCCATGAGAATCACGATACTTGTGCTGAATTACTGCAAGCTGGCATTGGTTCCCCCGAGAGCAAGCAGCTATCAGGGCCGAACATGATGTGAAGTCGAGCCGTGGAGCCAGCCATGACATAGTGCACATGCCAGCAAGGAACGTATTCCATCAAGTGATGCATGCACGTTGATGATCATCTGCCGAAGCTAAGAACCCATATCGTTTGATATCACAATTGCATGGTGCTTGCCCATGGCATGCGCCAAGCGAAATAAAGGATACTGTTACGCCCTGAATCCGAGAGTTAAGCTTGTCTCGCGCCCTCTCCGGCTTGCCCGTCTTAAGCTTATGCGTCCTCCACTCTTCGTAAACCTTGGCTCGCTCCGAGAAGGGCGCTTCGTGATTCCAATCAATGATTTATCTTCGTGCTTTTTGTCAAGCATGACTCGACGATGATTTCACAGTACTGTCACAGTATCCATGTCTTGTCATAGCACGTTCCATAAATCCATACATCAGCGAACGACTGTCATGGATACGGCACGGTCAGACGAGTGAGCGTGTCACTGCAGGAGGATGTCTCACGACACCACCCAGAACGCGGTCGGTCGCCTGTCTTGGCACTCTTGGCACCCACCCTAGAAACCCATCACGACTCAACTACATATCACGCAGTCTCCTACGATCCTGCAGTCCTACCCAAAGCTCATCTCGCACGTTTATGAAGGACTGACCATTCATCTTCTCCGGATCATGATCGACCAACTGAACACTGAACGTTCGTAACCACTCTACAAAGAATGATCAGGTTACGACGGAAGAAAACAGGTGGTCCCAGGCTTGGCGTTAATCATTCTGACTGACTGCTGTTCACTGCTCCGCTAGCTGATCTCCAGAACGGGGGTACCGCAGCTGCAGGCTACTATGCGACTCACAACTACGGCACATTCAGCAAATACAGCGGATCCAGCCAGATTTTTCGTCCTCATTTCGCTTGGAGCGTTCATCACTAGCTGATGTTGGGTTTATTATACAAAAAGTATATAAAGTCCAGCTCGATGCCAATCTCCATTGTCCAGCGTCGTTTCCCCTCCCGTCTTGTTCAATCAACCATCATTGCCATCAAATAGCTTAGTTCCGGTTATTGATCATTGATCATCGGAAAAGTCAGACACGTCGAGACCTATAGAGGCTTGCCAGATCGCAGCACAATCCTATCTGACCACCGACGACCAAAAAAGGATCTATCCCCAAGCTAGCTAGCGTCGGAACGCTTGCAACAAGCCAAAGAAAGGATCGACCCAACCGAGAATTGTTAGATAGATACCCTCATTTCGAACGAGCAGTCCCTCCGTACAGAATGCCTTACTTACACCAGTGGGACTACCTCTTCGCGTTTGGCGTCATCTGTGAGTGGGCATGTTCCCAAAACCCCTCGTCTAAATCGGGGGTCAGACCTGGTACACTCACAGAAATCATGCTGACACGTAGCTGATCCCTCTGCCAGTCGCCGCTCTCGATGCGTTCAATATCGGTGCTAACGAGTGAGCAAAGCGATATGTTCCGCAGACTAGACCAGACTAGACTAGACTAGACTAGTCTACATTTCTGGACCGGGTTTGCTAATCTTGTGGAACCGCAGTGTCGCCAACTCCTTCGCAACTTCCGTCTCATCCCGATCACTCACACTTCGGCAAGCATGTATCGCCGCTGCTCTGATGGAGTTTTTAGGTGCGGTACTAGTCGGTGCCAAAGTCGCCGGAACCATTAAGAACGGTATCATCTCCCTGTCCGCTTTCAACGGTAATGCTGGTGTCCAGCTGCTCGGATTCACCTGTGCCCTCGTGGCTTCCGCCACATGGCTCATGATCGCCACCAAGAAATCATGGCCCGTCTCTACCACTTACTCTATTGTCTCCGCCCTCGCCGGTGTCGGCGTCGCCACTGGCGGCGCTGACTCGGTCCAATGGGGTTGGAACAACGCCAAGGGTATCGGTGCCATCTTTGCTGGTTTCATCATCGCACCAGGAATCTCAGCCGGTTTCGCCTCGATCGTCTACTTGATCACCAAATACGCCGTACTGGACAGGAAGAACTCGATCAGGAACGGTCTCATGATCGCCCCCGTCTACTTCTTCACCGTCGCCGCTGTCTTGACCATGTCCATTGGTAAGTCAGAGAACCACCTTGGAATAAAGGACCTTTCGAGGCTTCAGCAGCTGACGAGGCATGGTTCATGCATGTTGCAGTGTATAAGGGCGCCCCTTCGCTCAAGCTTGACAAGCTGTCCAAAACCACGGTCGCCCTCGCCATCGTCCTGACCGGTCTCGTGATCGCCATCCTCTCCATCCTCTTCTGGCTGCCTTATGTTCACGCAAAGGTCATCAAGAAAGACTACAGTGAGTCACAGTCCGTCCACACCTAGAAACGAACTCTCGATGTGACTGATGCATACTGTTGCTTGCTCTCCTCCCAGCCATTCGATGGTATCACTTCTTCTACGGACCTCTCCTCTGGAAGCGACCTGCGCCTACGGATATCCCCGAGGATGCCCAATTCGTACCTGACTACCGTGTCATGCACCGAGATCAGAAGCAGCTGTTCAACGAGAAAGGCGAGCCCATACACACCTCGACCCTTGGCAAGAACGGTGAGTGCCGGCCTAAGAGGTCGAGCTCTTCTTCGCTCAACAGCATGGCTTCAAGGTATGCTGATCCGTCTTTCGTACACCTTTAGGCGAGCAACCTCCTTCTCCTCAGCGAACCAAGGAGAGCAATGACCTCGATGTTGAGAACGCCCCCGCTGCCAATGGAGCCCCCGTCCATTCCCGAGATCACCCTGTCCCTCTCGAGCAGCTGGAAGAAGATCCCAAGCAGAAAATTGAGGGTCTTTGGATCTTGCCCCGAAACCTCTGGATTATCTTCCGATACAAGATCATCGGTGCCTTGCTCCACGGCTCATCGGTCGACATTCACGCTATGCAGTCTGGTTCTGGAAAGGAGGGTGACAGGATGGCTGCTATGCACGAGAGGGCCGCCCAGTACCCCAACGAGGTGAGTCGAGCGTACTTAGATATGAAGCCTACTTGCTTGGGACTTTTGACTGACGTGTCTCACCCGTCCGCCGCAGACCGAGCACTTGTACTCTTTCCTCCAAGTATTGACCGCCTGTACCAACTCGTTCGCTCACGGCTCCAACGACGTCGCCAATGCCGTCGGTCCCTTTGCCGCCATCTACTACGTCTGGTCCAACGGTGTCGTCACTCCCAAGGACACCCCAACCCCGACCTGGATCTTGGCCTTTGGAGGTGCAATGATCGTCATCGGTCTCGCCACTTACGGCTACAACATCATGGCTGTCCTCGGTAACAAGCTCACCATGCACTCCCCCTCTCGAGGTTTCTCTATGGAGTTCGGAGCAGCCATTACTGTCTTATTGGCTTCGCAGTACGGTATTCCCGTATCGACGACCATGTGCATCACAGGCGCTACGATGGGTGTCGGTATCATCTCGTCCGGATGGAAGGGTCTGAACTGGCGAGGTCTAGGATGGATCTTCCTCGGTTGGGTCTTAACTGTTCCTGTAAGTCAAGCCGCCATATCTCGCTTCGAGGTACGAGGATAGTATTGCTGACATGCCTTATCTCGGGGTACTCGGTTGATTAGGTCGCCGGTACCGCCGCCGGTTGCTTGATGGGTATCCTTCTCAATGCCCCCCACTTCTAAGCTTCTCACCCTTCGCGATCTAGTTATTTCCATTTGCGTTTCTTCGATCTCTTGCAAAATATCTCTGATGCATTCAACTTTCGTACCGCAATCTAGCTCAATCCCCCTATAGACGGATGCCGCCCCACCAGTGTAGTGTCCCTTCGTGTTTTCAAAGACTGTATCACGAATGCATGTAATGCGCGTTCAAGGTTTGAGCGGATGCGCGTTCAGACATGACATCGGATCGGGTAGAAAGTTAGAAAATGCGGATTCGCAGTAACGTTGTTGCTCCTTGCCCGAATCGGCGATCGTGCTGCGCGGACCTTTCTAAGCCTTGATGATAACCCTGAGAGCGGCGGGGCCAGGTCTTGGCTGAAGACATCCAGAAACCGGGTCTCTCTGGATCGAACCTTTATCGTACAATGCATGTGTTCTCCAGTCCGACCTGTAAGTTGGATATGTCCTAGTCTACTCACCTGTCTTACCCTGCCCTCAAGACGTCTGTTCAAGTGCCCGTCTTCTCGGGTCTGAGAAGGGGAGATCGAGATATCATCTTAGGCACCGAAAGAGTTGGAGGCGGTGAGCCCCGCCCGCTTGGATTGACCGACGTCAACGCTTGCTCGCTGCGGCGGTGCTGTCGCTGTCTATAGCAATCCTCACTCTCGTATAGACCGCCATAAACGAGATACCATTGATCTGCGCACTCAATCACGATAGACACTCGCTCGGCAAGCAAAGCGAGTGCACCCCATCCTCCCCCTCCTATACGGACTACACAACAGCTGAGTTACAATTGCTCAACTACGCTGCGAGCAACCGAGCGAGCGGACCTCCAATTTCTAGCGGGCACGGTGCCGATACCCTCCCTAGCTTGGCTTGCTTGGCTATTTTCGAACACATCTCCGGCATGAATAGTCACTAGCGTCAACGTCACCGCTACAGCTTTGTCTATTCGTGTTCCTATTACATACATAGCATTCTACTTTGCATCATCACTTGCATATCATTGGTATCCACACTGCTCCCAAGCACAGACACTTGTATAGACTCGACAGTCGTCTTGCGACCTCGCCATAGGCTGCTACAATATATCGGCAACACAACAGGGCAAAGGCAACATAACGCTCAACTCAAAACCCTCGGACCTTCTGGCTGTATGCACCCCACCTTGCTAGAAACCAATCATCTTGCAAGAGGAAGCAGTAGACACTTGGAGCGAATCACCCAAGCATCATGGTAGACCAGCTACCGCCTTTGACAGAGAAGGATTCGGGGTTGGAGAGGGGCGATCGAGTGGAGACTCCCAAAGCGCAAGATTTCGCAATGGCGACCTCGTCATCTGTACCGTCTGGGGAGCCCGTTGCATCATCGAGCTCTGCGCCAGCAGCTCTCGATGAACCTTCTACCCCTCAGCCTCCGGTAGCGTACAGTCAACCAAGCGCTATCCCTCCTTCAACTTTTACCAACGCTGGTGCTGGTCCGTCTACGGTCACTGCACCTCTACCATCGTCATCGTCTTCGCCGTCAAAGCGGTCCAAGCTCATCTCGGCGTACCTCACCGCCCACCCGACTCACTCAGCAGGCAAAGCTATCCAAAAGACTTTCCCCCAGCCCAATCCCTTGATAAAGCTCGCCCGACGGTTCAAGGTGAAACATAGCGTTATTAATGGCTTGACCGATGAAGAGATGCGGAGATGGGAAGGAGAAGGAAAGGAGCTCAGAGGGAAAGCGGGGTGGAAACTAGAGAGCGAAGAGGGCGACGGGACGGTCGTCACTGAGCTGTTTTGGAAGGTATGTTTGACTGACTCACTTCATCACAACCCTTGTTATATGACGAAAAACAACAGGGCTCTCCGATACCGCCCAATTTGATCGCACAGGCCTTACTTATCGATCTTTGCCGAACTTACGTGCCTTTCTCCACTTTTTCAGATGTATATCTCGCTCCTTCCTACACTCGAGCGAGATCCCCTGTCAGGGCTGGTACCGCCAGACCTGCTAGGGTCGACCACTACCATGCCATTGTCCATCATCTCCCTCATCCCTGATATCATGCAACATTATCGAGACGTCATTGTACGGGCTGAGAAGGAGATCTTCTTGGCGACGAACTATTGGCAGTGAGTGATGGTGCGATGCAACTCCTCTTTGCTTCATACACGTCATCCTATATCAGCTCGTCCGCTCACCAGCCTATCATCTACATCTCGTCAGACCGTCCAACTCTGTCAACACAGTATCTCAAGCACTACGAGACTTGTCAGCAAGAGTGGTCAAAGCAGGTCGACCGAAAGTCATCGTCAAGATCATGTACGATAGAGGATCATGGGAACAGCTCTGGAACTCACATGCTCCCGTCAAACCAAATCAGTGGGCCCCGTTGGACCTCCCGACCGAGCAAGACGTGCCGGGTCTCGACATGGAGGTGATCGTGAGTACCTATCCATCTTGTTGCGCCGAAGTACAAGAGTGTGACGCTGACGCCGTAGCCCTAATGCAGAACTTTCACCGGGTTCTTCTTGGAACATTCCATGCCAAGTTCTTGATAGTGGATAGGAAGGTAGCCTTAATCAACTCGAATAACATCCAAGGTGAGCTGAATTAGTCTGCATCAAAGCATGCCAACGCTCATCGCTCACCCTCTCGACTCCTCTCAGATCGACCCAATCTCGAGCTCATGACGCATCTCGAAGGACCGATCGTCGATGCTTTCTACGAGGTGGCCTTACATTCATGGTGGAACAAGCTCGACCCACCCTTACCCTGCATGTCAGAGCCATATAAACCACCCGTCAACCCCGTGACAGGCAAACCCCATTACCTTTTCCAAGATCACAATCCATATTTCGACGATATCGAGATTCTCAAAGCCGCCAAAGCTGCTCGAATCCTTCTTCGTCGCCAAACGAGAGATATTGACGAGGAAAAAGCACAGCACGATGGTCCAGGCGCCGGCGAGAGGCTGAGGGACGCAGTGCGGAAGGTCGTAAATGAGCAGAGACAGTCTTTGGCCGACTGGAAGCCCGGCGAAGAGCTCGAAGCGAGAGCTCATATAGCCATGAAGGAACTCAGGGAGTTCAGAGAGAGGTGGGGTCTTGGAAATACCAGTCGAGCGGGAAGTAGGGGGCCTAGCAGAGGTCCAAGCAGGAGGCCAAGCCAGAACGACGGCTTATTGAGATCCGCGCGTGAGTGTTCGGATCTGGGACAGCGAGACGCTTTGGCTCATAAGATTGTGACCTTATAGACAAATCGGAAGAAGATCGGACAGCGGTCACATCCACCGCAGCGGAGTCAGAAGCACCCTCTTCGCCTACAGTTAACGGCGACGTGCCCCTGAAGTCCAAATCATACCCTCTTCCGCACGAACCATCAATCGACACAAATTGGGACTACTCAGCCTTTTCTCCCAATCCAGCGGGACTGCGCCCCGAAAACAATCCGAGCAGAGGGACTTCTATCGCTGATCATGAAACCGGGCAAAGTGGTAGTGCGAAGCGTCATGCCCACTTCGCCGACTTTGATGGCACGGGTCAGCTTTTCGTCGACACTGGCGCGACCGCCCACTGTCGCAATAGAAACGGATCTCCCAACGCGTCCTACACTCGGCTTCCTCGTTTCGAGAGAGATACACCGATGGTCGCTTCCCCAATGGCTTCAACGATCCGACTACCGCTCGAAACCGAATCCCAAGCTCAATCCCCTGTTGACCCAAAATTGGGGCACGAGAACGGTGGCTTCGACGTTGCAAGAGGTCCCGAACTCGCCGCACCCATTGGTGCAAATTCAGAATCAGCCGCGTTACCTATGACTGCACGAGAACCGGCCGAGATGGATCACACTTATGAGAAGGCCAAGAAACATGTCGGCCTCAATTTGGAGAATGAGACGAAAAGAAAGGACTCGGAGGAGCAGCCTGAAGGAACGGGGAGTAGGAGGATGTTCCAGCTGTCCAAGAAGTTCAGTAAGTCAACAAACCCATTTTTGACTGAAAATTCGTTTTGCGGCCCGGTTTCGCTAATGAGCGCTTGTCATTGGTCTCTCGCAGATGCTGGAGCACTGAGTGATGCATGGGCCACGGTGGAGGATTCAGACGAGCTGGACAGCTTCAAGCCGCACGTAGTGCATGCTCCCCACAAGCCATTTCCTATCGCTATGTGCTGCAGAAAACCGCACGGATGTGAGTCGTCTAAAAAGTTCCACTGGCAGGTTGGTGAATCGTGCTGATATACATTCGTTATTTCGCAGTCCCGGGCCATCATGGTGAGACTTTACATGGTCGTCGACGCTTAAACACCTTTAAATTCACGCCACTTCCTTAGGATTGTCGCTGATGCCTGAAATTCACAGATATCCGTAACCCTCAGAATGCAGCTTGGCTCGCAGGATTCCGTTACGCCAAAAAGAAAGTCTTCGTGTAAGTTAACGCGCATACATCCACCTCTGAGCATACCGGTAAGACTGACTCTCTGTTTTCGTACATGTAGCCAAACACCGACCCTGAATGCTCGACCGATCGTGCGAGCTGTCAAGCAAGCTTGCCGAAGGGGTGTTGACGTTGTACTTCTGCTGGATCTCGGTGAGTACATAAATTGTACTATATCTCTGTCTTCGTTTTGACCGCTCACTTTGGACCACTTCAAATTCCGGATGCGTAGGCTTCAATGACAAAGGCGAATCGATCCCCTTTCAAGGTGGTACGAACGAAGAGGTCGTTGATCGGCTTTACAAGATTCTCCGCAAGGACAAGAAAGAGCAATATCTCAAAGTGTATTGGTACACTGGTAAAGATCAGGTCAGACCGCTCAACGCGGTGAAAAAGCAGAGAAACTGTCATATCAAGTTTGCGGCGTATGATGATGAGGTTGCTATCTTTGGTAATGGAAATCAAGGTGAGTGAGCGAGGGTCATCGGGGATATATCACAGCATGAGATACCGCGAAGAAGCTGCTTGTGTAATCAGATGCTGATCTGTTTGCCTCTGCACAGATAGTCAATCTTGGTTCCACTCGCAGGAGATCAACGTGATGATCGATAACAAGGTGAGCGGCGGTTTCTGTTAAAGTCCACTGTGGCAGAGCCTTATCAAACTCCACTGACGATCGGTCACTGGACACTGCTTGGTTCACAGCAAGTCGTATCAGAGATGATGGCAACTCTCCTTTCGAATCAAAATACCCTCCAATACGGCCTAGTCGACACCGACGGCATATGGCGCGACAAAGAAGGTCACACGCTCGAGCACTACGGTGCTACTGCCAAGGGCGCGTTCAGAGGTCTGTCGGGTTTCATCGCGTTTGCCAAGACGATCTAGATGTCGACTCGGCGGATGTCAGGTCAGGAAGGGGATGGAATGAAGCACTGTTTCTAGCCCGTTGCAGGCGAACCGATCTTTGAACGATACGCCGGACCATATATAATACAGCTCAACACCATAGATCCACCATACAATTCTATCCAGCTCGCTCTCTCTGCGTCCAAGTCTACTCATACTCGCATTTCGTGTAAATATCTGTTATATCTATTCGTGTTGTTCTCCGCCAGGCCCGCAGCGCGCTCTACTATTCCCTCCCTTCGTCTCTTCTGTGATACATATCATCATATTGTCCTATACTACTACTATATTATACGCTATACCATTGTCATATAATCCTATGCATGCCACAGTCTGCCTTGTCTGGGACCTGCTTCGACCTCATATCATCGAGGCGAGCCCCAACACCTTATTAGCGTATCCCATTCGGTCCAACTCAGCCGGGATCTGACCCGCCAGAGCGTTCTGCCGTAACTTAATCGTGCTACACCGTGCGCTGTACGCTGTACGCTGTACCTTTGGGCTCGGTCCGGACCGATATCCAATGTACAACAGCGACGGCTGGCTCGTAACCGCCGGAAGATGAGCCCGCGGAGAATGAATTACATAGAGCTAAGGATTGGATTAAGATGGCATAGGATTGGAAAAACTCGGCACGGCGCAGTGATCAACCGCACTTAGCCGAATCACATCACGTAGGAGGAGGAGGATTAGGGAAGCTTGCTATTCTTACCTCAAGTCAATCGTCTCACTCTGTCTCTCTCTCACTTTCTTTCTGTCTGTCTGATAGTCCATCACCATCTCAAACATACAGATGATCTCGCTCTTGAAGCCTTCTCCTCGTTCTTTTTCAAAAGCTATCACACATCCCGTCCTCGTCGCGAACCAAGCAAGCGCTAGTGCCAAATACCGTCCAGCTCTCGCTCTCTCCTCAATTAACACTACTGTTCCACTTCGACTTCGACGACAGATTCATAGCACACCACGTAAGATGTCTGGATCAGGGTCACAATTCAAGCAGGCCGAGCACAAGCTCTTGGTGTGAGTCGAGGCTCTCTGAACTCGCCTGGAAATGGTGTCTCAACAGCACTTGCCCTTACCGCTTGGGCAGGGGAGGCCAGGCCTCTTCAGTGTTCCCCGCTCGACATCCTTCGAAGTAATCTTGACAGGACTTTCACTTGCACCTGTCGGATTGTCTTGTTCGTCCGCTCGCTGTCAACTGGGCTCGCTCTTCTCAGCCTAATTTTGCCTGGCGGCTGCATCAGCGAGATAGAGGCGAAATACGTCCTGACTCATACTTGATCTGCAGCATTCCAGGTCCCATCGAATTCTCCGACCCCGTCCTCCTCGCCAACGCTACCCCCGGTACGGCCCACACCTCGCCCGCCTTCATCCCAGTATTCGGCGAGTCCCTCAAGCTCCTTCGAAAGGTCCTCGAATCAACTGAGGAATCGGGCTCTCAGCCTATCTTGATCGCTGGGTCTGGGACGCTCGGTTGGGATGCCGTTGGAGCGAATTTGATTGAGAGGGGGGACGAAGTCGTCGTACTTAATACGGGATACTTTGGAGATTCCTTCGCTGAGTGGTGAGTGGGCTAGAATCTAGTTCATAGTATACTGTAAATCGCAATCTCGACTCCAATACCAATATAAAGACTGGTCGACAGTCGACAGTGACTCTCGCGAGCTGCTCGATTTATATGATTTCACATCTGCGCGATCATCGGCGTGCCATATCCACTTTCGACGGATCGTGGGAGAGACCGCATCACATAGGCGGTGAGATTCACCACTGCACAGCCTGCTAACCACCTCTCACCGGAACCTCCCTTCCAGCCTCGAGGTCTACGGCGCCAAGGTCAACCAGGTCAAGGCTGAGGTCGGCGGCATTCCTACGTGAGTTTGCGTACGATTTGCGCTCCTCGCACATACCGCAGACCTCTTGCAGAGTCAGACTCGGCGGATACGGTGCTGATCAGTTCAAAATTCACACGATCTGCATTTCCTCCTCCAACACTCCAGCGACGAAGCCATCATCTCAGCCCTCGCGTCCAAACCCAAGCTGCTCACCATTACCCATGTCGACACGTCCACCGGTGTCCTCTCCCCCGCCGAACACATCGCCAAGCTCGTCAAGCAGCACTCACCCGACACCCTCATCGCGCTCGATGCCGTCTGCAGTGTCGCCTCTGAGGAGATCAAGTTTGATGCTTGGGGTCTGGATGTGGTAATCTCTGCTACCCAGAAGGGTCTTGGTGTTCCTCCTGGATTGAGCGTCGTTCTCGCTAGTAAGCGGGCTGTTGAGGTGAGTGGAGGTCGCGACTCTGGTAATTGAGCATCAAGCGATGCCCAATTCGTCTCGCTCTTGCATCTTTCGACCATAAGGCGGTAACGAAATGTGCTTGCAAAATTGGGGCCTATGTTGGATGCCACGGTTCTTGTGAAATCTGCAGGATATGGGCTTGAGCCACTCGCTGACATCATTGTCACCTGTCCCCGTACAGACCCTCGAGAAGAGGAAGACACCCGTCCAGTCCTACTACATCTCTTGGAACAAGTGGATCCCCATCATGAAGAACTACGAGGCTGGCAAGCCCTCTTACTTTGCCACGCGTGAGTATAGTGACACTTGAGATGTTGTCAGACCGTCCCTGTACCATCGCATCATCTCCTTCTCGGTTCACGACTTTCGAGTGCAGTCAATGCTATCCGCTGGGATTCACCTCAAATTCGATGTGACCTGATCTTGCGTAATGACTACTCAGCTTTACGCTGACATGTCTGAACATCACATCTCACAGCGCCCGTCCAGCTCATCTACGCGCTCAACACCGCTCTCAAATCCATCGCTTCCGCCTCTATCGGCCAGCGAATCGAGGCTCACCGAGCCGCCTCGAAATACGTCAAGGATGAGCTTACTTCGCTCGGACTCGAGTTCGTGCCCAAGTCCAGGGACATTGCCGCTAATGGCATGACGGCCGTCAAGTTCCCCACGGGAGTTACTGCTCCTGATGTGTTGCCCAAGCTTGCTGAGTGAGTAGAGCACACCTGCCTCCTCCCGTTGCAGGTTATCGATATCGATTTACAGGTCGAGACCGCTCGTACCTTGCCCGTACGGATTGATCAGAATCCAGAAGCTAATCTCTACTCCAATTGTTTTCCCGTACCCCTACTCCCGTATCTAGACGAGACATTGTCGTAGCCGCCGGCTTGCACAAGGCCATCGCAACCGAGTACTTCCGAATCGGACACATGGGCATCACAGCCGTCAACAGGGAGCGAGGCGATCTCGAAAAGGTCATCAAGGGCATCAAGGAGGTGCTTGGCAAGAATTGAATCGATATAGCGGACGAAGGAAAAGAAAATGGCGGTGTGAGAGCTAGGTTGTAAAAGACGGCTCTGGCTGTGACTGTGGCCCGCACTGCACCTCAAGACGGACATGACGATGTATGCTGAAAAAGTAAAGAAGACCAAAGAAAGAGTATGAAAATACAGACATACATATTCATATAGATGGGTATGCTGGAACAGTGGTCAAATGAAGATATGATTGCTTGCCATTGTGACCGTCGCGAATGCTTCAGCAAGGTATCAGTGTGCACTTCTTCCAAACGAACCTATGAGAACGGCTTTGCTCACACCAGCCTAGAGGGTTGGCCATGCATCCCCAATCTGCCTTAGAGACTCGATGGCAGGCAGCAGGACAGAACATAGCTTGCAGTCAGTGTCTATGGTAGCTGGGTAATTTGATTAAAACGGTGAAAAACGCGTCTTCAGTGTTGTTCGTACCATATGATTGATACATTTGGCGAGTAGAGTAGAGCCCACTACCCACAGTGCACACCGTTCAGGCACGCGTCATCCTCGTTTCTCAGTTTCTCGTTCACTCGTTCACTCGTTCACTCGTTTACTCGTTGTCTTCCTCCTTCGCAGCAGCAGTAAGACTCTATCGCTTTCTCCCTCTTCCTCCCTTTCTGTGCGGACACAGCTGAATCACGAGACGGAACGATCACGACCTGCTCCCTCTCCCTACACCGGCCGTTCCCCGGACAATTAATTGCGCGATATACTTTTGGCGCGGCTCAAGACAACCAACGCTACACCGTACGAGGACCTCGGCTCGAAAAGACACATATAGCATACTCACACTACAAAGTATCAGCTCGACAGACATATCGTTGGTCGTCGCGCTGGAGGACGGTACAAACGAACGAAGGAACTAGCAAGGCAGGCGGGTCCAGACATTTTCGAGCCGGAACGGAAAACAAGGTCAAGTCGGTCGGGTCCACGAAGGAAAGTTGAATATTTCAGGTGAGTTCGTATTGTCTGACTGACAGCGTGCGTATCAGAACAGACTCCATGGATTGATCCTTGACCGACTGTCCTTTGTCGACATACGACAAGTCGGTGTCGGGCGACTCTGCCAGGCTCTCGGAGCTACGTAGCAGTTGCGCCGAATCGCGATGATTGACAAGCCATGACTGTGTGTCCCCGCAGTCTTGAAATCCAATACTGCAACGCTCATCGGCAGACATTCCTATTCCCCCCTCCCGACACTGACGCACCGACACCCAGCCCGCCCAACATGCCGTCCACATCGATTCCCCGGATGGTGCTCACGCCTTTATTGCGGATCATCCGCTTCGGCGCCCCCATCAAAGGCTCCATCCCCAATTCTGCCTCTCCCTCCGCCTTCTTCACTCCCTTCTACCTCGCCCTCTACGCTTCCGTACAGCGACTCGACCTCTCCCTTGACCCGCGCAAGACGCTGCACAAGCTCTCGAAACATCATTTCACGCTCTGGAACTCCCTCCCCATCGTCTTCATGGGAATATGCGCGCTCTTGAACTTGTATATTATGGCGCCGCCCATCTTTCCCTATCTTTTCAAATTCGGAATACCAGCAGCATACACCGCCGGGGTATTGATACCGCTCACGAGCCAATTTGTGTGGCCCGCAACACCGATCTTCGCGTGGCTCATCACATTCTTCTGTGCGAGATACATCCCCTCCGGCAGAAGACCCACCATCCACGTCGCTTTGCTCCCGGCTCTCGAATCAGTATTGTACGGCGCCAACATCTCTGATCTCCAGACGAGGTACACGAATGCGCTGCTCGATGTGGTAGCTTGGTTGCCGTATGGCGTCTTGCATTTCTCAGTGCCGTTCGTCGTAGCGCTTATCCTTTGGACTTTGGGCCCGAGAGGAGGCGTGCAGTTTTGGGGATTGGCCTTTGGGTGGATGAACTTGTTGGGAGTGGTTTGTCAGCTCGTCTTCCCCTGTGCCGCACCTTGTGAGTGGTGGCTTCACTGTGTTCGAGCCTAGACGACTCCCAGTCTCGTGCTGTCTCATCGGCAGCGACCACTCTCCTCAGCCGTCTGCCTCTACTCCTAAGGAAATACGCACATACATGCTATTCTCGATTTATTTGGAAACGCTAATCCTGATCCCTCTTCTTCATATCAGGGTACGAAATCATCCACGGTTTGACACCCGCCAACTACTCGATGCCCGGCTCGCCAGGTGGTCTACTCCGAATCGACCGAGTCTTCCACTCATCAGGCTATACCAACACGTTCGGCAACGCACCACTCGTCTTTGGCGCTTTCCCCTCCTTGCACTCCGGCTGCGCAGTCATGGAAGCCTTGTTCCTCTCGCACTTCTTCCCGGCCTATAAGCCCTTTTACTGGGGCTACGTCGGCGTCCTCTGGTGGGCGACAATGTACCTCTCGCACCATTACCTGATCGATCTCGTAGGCGGCGCCTGTCTGAGCGTTTTGGTGTTTTATCTGTGCATGCCTGAGGGGTTCAAGGATGTCGATCAGATTCAGTGGAGCAAGCTCGAAGGTGGTGGGTATGAGATGATTGGTGGACCTCGCACGAGGGACGACGTGGATCTTGACGAGGAGATCAGGAAATTGGAACAAGCTGGAGATCTGGATGACGAAGATCACCTTCACCCTCACGAGCGCGATGAAGAATCTCAAATCGGCACCGGCAGCGGGAGCAACGCTTCGTCCAATGCTGTGGCAAGCGGAAGCGGTACGAAACAAGATCAAGTGCCGATCTCTTCATCAGGTACGGATCCCATTCCCAAGCCTAAAATCAAGAAGAAACGATCCGTCAGCTGGGGCGAAACTAAAGTCCTCGGCGAGGAAGGCAGAGAGAGGGTTAGAAGAGAGGCTGAGGCTGAGTCTGAAGCTGACCGATCAGAATTAGAAATGGGCGATGATGGTGATGGGAGCGCAGACGGAGAAGGGGATATCGGGAACCAGAGGAAGAAGAATGGGATCTAAGGTGTGAGGTCTGGGTGTTACATGACCCGGTCGGTAGGGGATGCCATCGTGGCAGACGATGAGAGAAACGAGGCATGTGAATGAGCTTTCAACGGATACAGAGGGGAAAAACACATGGTGATGTCGTGACGCTGAGCCAGGTCTCACGTTCGAATCGCAGGAGTAGGCAGCATGACAGTACATACTACATACAGTGGTAGATGATTTTTGAAGATGGTATGATGACATATGATATGGATATGACTCGATCCGACACGGCATAGGAAGATGTGTTTCGATATTCGAAATGTGTGTAGTGTGCGTTGGATGAATGGTTGGGAGCGAACAAGCACAAGAGAGGTGCACAAACCAGACTGAGTGAGTGAACGTTGGGTAATGAACAAGTCATCAGTCGTCGTCGTCTAGTGGACATGACGATGGTTCAGTTCTCAGCTTCAATTCAGTTCAATTCGATCAATAGGTGGGTACGAGTCATGGCACTCGTAAATCACTACGGTATTCCGTATACATGATAATAAGTGAATGCATCGAATCGTCCCCCTTTTGGATCCGTACTCAGCACAATTTTACTAACTATACAAATAACCTGATTGTATCTATATACAGGACGGAGTCTTGGGTCTCATGTGTTGTATATGCATACCGGTACATGTACATACATATACGGAACTCTACTCTACGATACGGTATCAATCCGTCACATCTCATACACCCAACCCCTCAATCTCACTCGCGAGATCACTCAACCTCTTCTCACCCTTCTGTTTCGCGAGCCCACTGACGACTGATTTCAAGGAAGAGATGTCGCCGACTTGTAATCCGCCAGCGAGGGGAGAGACGAGCTGCAGTATCGTGAATCGTGAATTCGCGTGAAGGAGTGGTAGATAGCAGATCATCAGCCAAGATCAAAAGACATGTCGCGCAAGCGCTAAAGCAGTGCGCCGACCAAAGCAACAACGCCAGCACGGTGATATGCTACACGCAAGACGAGGCAAAACGTACCAGATTACCGAGCGCCACTGAAGCCCTGTATATGACTTCCGCGTCGTCTTTCTCATTGTTAAGGATCTACAATACGGTTCATATCCAGATTAGCAGTCCAGCGTAAGCTCCCGCTTTCTTTTGACACACACAGATTTGATAGCATCACGCTCGCTCGCTCGCTCGCTCGACTTACATGTGAGATGAGGCTGAGGAGGTTCTTGCCCTTTGAAGACGGGAAGGAGCTTGAAACGGCCAAGATTGAATAGCTAAACGAGATTGAGCACATCGCATGGTAGATTAACACCTTGTTCATCGTCTGACCAAGCGGTAGTTGCATTGGCGGCAATCGTGCACCTAGCAGCCAGGCAAGTTGTTTTAACTCACTTGAGCGCAATCGTAGCTACCACGACCTTTCGCGGCCCCAACACCGCCCACTCTACGTTGCTCAGTGCACCAAGCACGTTTTCTACCACCTCCTCCTGCGCCAGTGTGTCTCGTCCGTTGGCTGTACTGAACAAGTTCGCGATACCTCTAAGGGATAGAAGGGTGTTCGTCTCCCTTACTTTCGAAGAAACCCACGGAGATGTGAGAGAACAAGCATTCATGAATGCCTGAGGAGCCGAGGAGGTGGAGCCGAAAGCGGGGGAGATCGGGGCAAGGCATCGGGCGAGGTCGATCACTGAGAGAGTCCCAGAATATATATTGGAAATTTTGTGTCCGCATTCAGCAGTCAATCCTTCCAGATTTATGATCGATTCGGGGGTTCCTTGCACTTTCAATATCGAATCAAGTGGTAGACATCGCACTCACAAGGGAATCTCTTGTCTTCGGGCCATCGATTCATCAACTCCAGCAAGACCTTCGGATCGTATTTCTCGTTTGCGTCCTTCGAATCAGGATTGGGCAGAGCTACAGCCGGGCTTGACAAAAGCGCGTAGATCTCGGCGAGATTCTTTTCCTCCTCAGGAGTGAATGCTAGTTCGGCCTGGGTAGTCGTTCGTGGAGATGGTCAGCGCGAATCCTAAATCTTCCTATGGAACCACTAATCGCCATGAATTACATCACGAAGCGCAACGATACTCCGGTACGCGGACTGATTATTCTGAAGACAGAAACGGAGAGCCCACCTGAGCAGCCTTGATTTCGGTATTAAGCTGGGTAATCTTGCCCTTGGCAGCATTCACATTCATCTGCTTGAATGATAGGAAGGTCTTGACAGGCAATATACCCTTGGCTTGGGCCTTGGGTTGGGGAGGTGCAGGAGAGCTTGAGTACGCCGAGCTGCCTGTTCTCGCATGCAATCAAGTTAGCTAAATGGCTGTGTAACTGATGGCGCGCATGTCCATCCGAGCAGGATATGTCTGACACACCTGTGAATGGATCGCCTCCACCGTATGTAGCGGTGACCGAGGAGGAGGCACCTGTGTACCTCGATGCGCCGGTGTACGGATCCACGTAGGTAGCGGTATCGTTACCGCCCTGACCCAACTGAACACCCGCTGTATTCTTCTCGATGAAGGCTACCACTTGCTCGGTGTAGCTTGACGGAAGCTCATTTTTGGCCAAGAACTTCTGAGCGGCAATCCACGGGTTTTCTGGGGTATCGCAGCCGATCAGCGAATGGTCCACTTCGGTGAAATTTCACGGATAGGCTTACCTGTGACATTGTATGGTAGCTTGAGAGGAGGCACCCCCTCCGCCACGTCAACGTCAAAGACATAGTCGTATTCTTGCCCTTCGTAGAGCTGTTTTCTGCCTTGACCGATGGCATCGACCACTTGGCCGATCTGTTGCCATGTGGAGGTAGGGGTGGACCACTGGATGAGGAGTAACAAGTGAGCTTATATGGGCGAGGGCGCTGTGTTGTAGCTCACCTGGTACGCCTCAACCACACCATTGTTCTTGATCATGATGACTTGACCGTCTTTCTTGCCTAGAAAGTGATCGAGAATCGCCTCTTGTCAGCTAAGAGTTTGCGGACTGTCCGCAAAGAAAAGCTGACCTTCTCGTCCGAGAGCTTCGATGCCGGGCAAATCGGACTGCTTGACGTCTCCGATCTGCGATCTGTTTCAGCAGTGTCAGCTTGTACCGCTCTGAGGAGAGCACAGGTGCCATGCAGCTCACTTGTCTAGTTGTCTACTGCTGACTTCCTTATCCCACGCAGCTCGCTCCTCCGCAGACGCCATTGATCCTTCGTCCCTCGTAAAAAACCTGATTGTCGAGTCAGATGAGGAAGATGCGATGTACGGACCTGAGCCAGACAGAGATGGAACGACGGCGCATGACCACAGGGAATTGGAAGTATGAGGAATGGTTTGGACGAGTTCAGTCTCTACGGGATCCGAACAACTCTTCGTCAGCTACCGCTCTGTCACGCAGAGGGTACCCTCAAGACACATGGAGTCATGAAGTGACGCTTACCAGACCAGACCCTCATTGTGCCGTCTTCGCCGGTACTAATCGCGCCTGACCCATCCGCAAATGCCGAAATAGAGTAAACGAAGGATGTATGTCCGGATAAAGTACGTATAGGAGCGGGTTTGTCGAAAGAATATACGTGTACGTTGCTGCAATGGATGATCAATCAGTTCATGTGGTCCCGAAGCTGGCATAGTATGCTGTTTCAGCTCACCTGTCATTGGCGCATGACCAGAAGCCCTTGCCGTCAGGTTTCAAGCTCAATCCCCTCACTGGTTCGGAATGTCCGGTGTATTCTTGTAGAGGCGTTGATCGCGCAGATGCGATATCGAGTGAATGTAGAATGATCTTCTTGTCGGCGGAAGCTATTTTTTTATTAACAAGGATTGGGATAATCTGGTGAGCTTGACAATGCGTGAGTACGAGACAGCGGATGAGCTCACCTGTCAGAATCCGATCTTCGCCCACAAATTTGACGGACCAGATAGCCTGCTCATGCGCTGAAATCGTTAGGACCTTCTTGAAGTCTTTCCAGATGATCACTGTTCTACAAGGATTCGAAGCACGTCAATTTTGTACGATACGCCCACAGGTCGGTGCATGAAGTGACGCACTTGTCCCAGCTCCCTGTAGCTATCAGGCCGCCAGCACTGGTGTCCATGCAGCAGAGGTTCTGACGGTGCTCCACGAGGGTGTGGTACGGTTCCTCGAGAGGTCTGTCGACCGGTGGAGGGGCAGCATTGGGTGAAGGAAGGATGTATGAGGATAAGATACCAGATTGGGACCCGAGCAAAAGGAAGGCTACGAATGATCACATCTCTCATGTCAGCTGCTCCCCAGAAGCGTCGGAATGAAAGCTGAAAGAGATCAGGTTGAGAGGCATGTGAGAACTCACCCTCGCCATTCCACCTTGTCATTCCCACACAGCTGACATATCTCTTTTCGGGACCTTCCACCCTGAGCTTGACATCCCACTCCTTCGACCTCGTTGAAGGACCCCAGACGATTGCTGAACCGTCTCTCGATCCGGACAGTAACAGAGGAATCTGTGGAGATGGTGCGCAGAGGTTCCGGACGTCTGCGGCATGGCCGTGGAGCGTGAATGCCAGTTGATACGGTGGAGCGGGTGACATTGCGCTGTAGGCTTTATGAATTGTATGCCTGCAAAAGACTTTTGGTTTTTATCCAGCAGATTTGTGACAGGATGATGAGAGAGCCGAATGATACTTTGACCTGACTTGCCAACATTGGTCTCATGAGTGCGGAAGGCTGTCATAATCATCACTGCGCCAAGCAAAGCACTCGTACCGTCATGATCATACATGTCGTCAGCGTCTACCGATGGGCTCGAGCAAAGTAACGGTGAAGTCCGCGTGTGTCACGTGACACACAACAGCCAGCGCCAGCTTAAGGCGGCCGGAGAATGGGCAGAATGGGCGTGACTGACTGTTGTGACGAACGTCGTGGGTCAAAGCCAACGTTATCATGCACCATTCACCTTCTCTCTCCTAGCCCACTCAACCTTCTCAGCCAACGTCGTTCACCATTGTATATCGACATGCTCATGTATATATAGTATCGCCCAAGATTGCACAGTGCTCTTGAACGGCATGTCTCCAGCGTCCACCGATCACTAACCTGACGCAGATCTCTCACCATAAGAACCGTGCCAACCGAACCACCTTGACCGCTTCGACCCCGCCCCTCTCAGGTCAGGCCCACCACAACTTAATCGCAACTGCAAGCGAGAATACATACCGCTTTCACAACGATCATCCGATACCATGCCGGACCTACTCACCCCTCAGGCCTTGGCCGCAGGTAGGTCTTGCTTGAAACGAGCTCATGCATATTTACTAGCTATGTATAGGTGTGACCCATCGCTGACACCTCTCTGGGACGGAACTCGATCATGTTTCTCCCTGATCAGCCGGGCCAATCGTTATAGAGACACTGTTTAAGCATTTCTTTGGACCAAACCCCTCGGGCGATAAGGGCAAAGCCAGAGATGATCTTATGTACGATGAAGGTGAGTTGAGTCGTCCGAGCAGGCCTGGTCCATCAGAGCTGACATGAGCTCAATATGGCAGCGTTCGTGATTATGAAGGTATGTAGAGTGTCTCGAATAGCTCACTATAGACGAATTCCTAACCCATCGATACCCAACAGATGTTTCTGGAGATAGCTACAAAGTGCGTTGTACTTGCCGCTATCAAAGCTGCAATCGCATAGCTGATACCATTGCACACTCCGACAGATATCCCTGTGCAGCCCTTCAACGCTTTGGTCAAGTGCGCACTCTAGCCCCACCATGGGTAGCGGTCCATCGGGTCCAGGTACCTCCGCATTCACTCAACATTGCGGCGGACCTCTTGATACAAGGTCTCGGTGGGGAAGAGATGGCTTACAAAATCGCGGGAGGCACGAAATGGTGGCAGGTCCGTGCAGGTCAAGGGGTAGAGGCGGAATGGATCGTCATGAAACGAGACTGGAAAGGCGTTGTGGAAGAAGAAAGAAGGGAGAAAGAACAGATGGCTAAGGACAAAGAGCATGAAGAGACTGGAGAGGATTCTGAATGTACGTATGATCTCTGTTTGATGGCATGACGCAGGATAACCCGATTGTTGAAATAGGCTGACCTATGCCATGTTTGTGTGCAGTCCGGCCAGAGATGGATAGGTTGAGGTGCATGCTCTATAGTGAGCTTGCAGATAATGGACCAGCCAACTACGGGACCAGCTGACAATAGGATGGTACACTCGATCAGTACATGGCGGAGCGTGAGTACTGACCACCCCCATGCAGGAGTGTAGATCATCGCTGAGTCTCCCTCGCAGCTACTACTGGGGATCTATCAATACTCACCGATATACGATCTGGCGATACGCACGGAAGATGCATGGACGATGCTTCGCTGTCAACTATCGGAGTAAGCTTGACACTCCTCAGTTGGTGCATCTCCGTATGCTGCTACTGCGGCTAAGATTGTTTCCCAGAATCACCCCAGTACCCCTTCCCTTGCGCGATCCACGACTGTTTAGCAGCCTACGTTTATCTTACAAACCCTCCTCCGGGAGCCAAACATCGCCCGGTCGACCCGAAGAGCATCATCCTTGCCGGTGATAGTGCAGGCGGCGGACTTGTACTTGCGCTGCTACAAATCTTAAGAGATACTGAAGGATACGAGTTACCAGCAGGAGCGGTGTTGATCAGTCCTGTCAGTCGATGTCAGCGGAAAGAGCAGTTGATGGTGGCTAATTCTCGTCTTACAGTGGTCTGATCTGACACACAGCTTCCCAAGCATTTTACAGAATACGGCTACAGTAAGTACTGGATTAGGTGTCATATTTAGGCGGTGCTAACGCCTTACAGGATATTGTGCCGCCTTATGGCTTTATCCATGTAAGTTGCTGATTCTGTCATGGACGATAAACAGCTGACAACCCTTTCAGAAACCTTCGTCACTCTGGCCACCACCACCACCTATGCTCACCGAAGAGGTTCAATCCCGACTCCGGTCTCGTGTCAAAGAAGCCGTCTCGCGCGTGCGCAACCATCCTCATAGGGCGGAAGAGGCTCATCGACAGCTAACCGAGACGATAGAGCAAGAATCGCATATATCGATGGTCAAGCACAATACAACTGTCCCCGATGAACTTCAAACATCAAAACCTGCTGGCGGTCTGGAGATGAGCAAAGACCAGAGCGAATCAGACTTACATCCCTTGGCTGACAAATCGGAACAGAAACATCCCGAACCCCAAACGGAGCCTACTCGAAACCCGTCTCGAGCCAATCCAGCGGACCTCTTCGCCCAGCTCGTCGAGAAGCGAGAAGGTGACATGAGACCCTCCACATTGGCTCAATGTACAACACCTCTGAAGATTACGGTTAAGGGGGAAGAGATCTTGATCGACACCCAGATCCAGCTGTACGCAACGAACGCTCAGTTGTGCCATCCATGGGTATCACCTGTATTGGGCTATTTAGGTGGTTTACCACCTCTATTCGTCATGTGTGGAGATAAGGAGGTTTTAAGAGACGAAATCATCTTCTTGTGAGCTTTCCCCATCCCTCTGACTCTAGTGGGAACGAGCTGACTCATGGGTCGTAGGGCGCACAAAGCCGCGAACCCGGCCAAATATCCTCTTCGAGACGACGTGAAGGCGATGCTGCCCTCCCTTGAAGGCATAGAGGAGAAGTACGGTCCGACCAATGTTCATTTGCAGGTATATGATGGTGCGTATAGTACCCACCAGCGTCCGGAAACGCTTCACAAAGCTAACATAAATTACTGCTTGACCTAGGCGCTTGTCATGATCTACCGTTACTGTCGATGACTCGTCCGGCACGAGGTGCCTTCCGCGCCATCACATCTTTCGCGCGATATGTGACCCCCTCTGCTCCAGGATCACGATACATCTCACGCTCGAGACCCAATACGCCTAAAACGTCGACGACAAATGTACCCTCATTGAATCGCAGCGCTTCGTACTCGCAGCCTTCTTCGTCTCAATCGCAATTCGGCTCGACCGAGATATCTTCGACGCCTAAAACCGCCAATCAGGCTGCGATTGAGAAGACCCTCATACTAAGCTCTACGGTGACCGCGACTCCTGAAGATAGTCACGAACGGACTTCGAAGCCAGAGATCACCGCGACTCCGGAGGTGATGTCTCCTGGTCAATCGGCCACATCACCTGCGTGGCGTGCACGTTCGGAGAGGAAAGTGCCCATACTCGATCTGAACCTCGGCACGGAAGTCACCCCTGACGGGCTTTCACCGATCGCCGGGCATGTTTCCGGCTCAACGCCTACCAGACGGGACTCTCTAGCTCCATCGCCGCTAAGCCCACCTCCCCTGAATCACCGGAATACGTCGTTCTCCTCCGTCCACTCTGGAGCCTCGTCTTCAGCTCCTCACACGCCGCGATCGAAGAGGAACTCGATTTTGCCTACACCACCCGCATCGGACAGCCGGAATGGTACTGGCAATGGGAGCTTCCCGCCTCCAGGTGATGAAGCTGGACCCAGATTCGAACAGAACGACGCCCTGCTGGAAGCGTGGGCCGCTCAGAAGGGCGAAGCTGGCTGGGCGGGCATCTACAAAGGCGATAATGTGAGTGCAGCAGTCCTGAAACGATGCGTTTACACAACAGGTTCCGAAATATATCGCTTGTTTGGAGCAAGTGGGCTAAACTGACCCTGGTCTGTTCATAAACGGTCTGGGTCTTGTAGCCCTTCACAGACCACATGATCCGCGAACGAGTATCAACGACAGGATCCACCCGACCTCTCGAGCCAGCTTCCGATTTGAGCGGTATGCAAATGCCACTCGATGAAGCGGGGTATCTCAAGGAAGGACCTGTGATGCGATACGTCAATGGGCAAGCTTTGTGGGACAAGAAATATCGACGAGCGGCAAAGACGGTCACCCGTAAAAGGGAGAAGAACTTGAAGATCGCGCATCGAGAGGGTAGCAAGATCGGTCTGGAGTGGCTCAAACGTGCCCGAGAGCATCACAAAATTGATGGAGCAGATAACAAGGTTCGCGCGAACGGCTCCGGTGCGGGTGAGGGGGAGAGCGGAAGAGAGGAAGGCGAGGATAACGACATCTTGGATCAGAGCTGGAGCTGGACATGGGCGCTGAATGGGGAAGCGCCTCCTCCAAGCGCTGTCGTTTCGAGGCGGGACTTTGTGAGTACGATGCGGGTTTGTGCGAACGATCACTCTCGCATGCCACCCTGGCCAGCCTGCGCGTACTATTCACTATCGCCGCGACTGTACCACCAGTTCTGAAGTGTCTGACCTAACTCATATGTCTAACGCTCTCTCGTCCGTAGGCCGAAGCGCGCCAGCTCGCTCTTATGGCAGACCGCCTCGACTCCGCACACGAGACTTCCCTCCACGGCCTCACAATATGGGTCGGCTTAGCGTCCTTCTTCTCGAACTCTAGCGACCGAGGTAAAGCTTCTGACGCTCTAAAAGCTGTCAAAGAGGCGAGAAAAGCGCAAACGCAAGCGAGTCGAGGGAAAGACAAGTCGACCAAGGGTAAGGGCAGAGTCCAAGATGAAGATGCGGTGGATAATGATGAGGATGAGGATGAGGATGAAGACGAAGACGAATGGGATGATGAGGGGGATGATAGTGTCATCGTATCTTCAGATGAGCCCGTTTCAAAGCAACGTAAATCGCTGGATCAGGCTAGGGCTATGACGCAAGATCCGGTGACAATGTCGGATACAACCACAGCTGCGCCGATCGCCACCCCCACGTCCAACGCAACGAAAAGCAAGAATAAAGCTGTTGGCGGCGAACGACCTGCGAGAAGGAAAAAGGGGATGGTCGGATGGTTTACTTTCTGGAAGAAGCAGAAAGATCGAGCGCACTGATACAAGGGAAGACAGATACCTCGTGCTCACGCCGACGTCAGGTGTGCAATGCAGCCGTTCCTCCTCGAGTCAAACGAGAGCGATTAGATTTTAATAGAGAGAGCCAGACGCCTTCTGGACCTTGCTCTCATGTCACACGCGTCACTCGAACGCTTCATCCCGATATCAAACAGGATCTAATGTATATGAGTGATGAAGGGGCGCTAGCTTATTTGTCTTATCCGGTGCACATGCATACGCTGTATGAAATGCAATCCGCCCATCCGCCCGCCTGCCCGCCCGTCCGTTCGGTTGGTAGTGGCATGGCATCCGACTATCTACTTCTTGCGCTGTTTGACCGAATCCTCCCCCTCCTTGATCCATCTTTTAGGTACACCGCGAGCCAGTAAGGCCTCGGTGACAGCTTTGATCTGGTTGCCTTGGATCATGATTTCTTGTAGGTTGAGCTTGGGAGACGCTCCCGGTAGAGGTTGGACTGTAAAGGTTGGGGTTCATCCACCGTCACACACAGGTTGGTTGGTCAGTTGATTGGTCATGTAGTTTTCGTGCCATGCGCGATGCGAAGACGTGTCCACCCCCCGCCCTTTATATATGATCGGTTGGCCACCATCACCCGGTCTGTCTGGCGGAGACACGAGAGCAGTCGATAACCCTCGAAAACTTGAGAGGGGTAGCAGCCCCGTCCTAAATCCTTCCACCGACTCACCCGAAGCACTGCCCGCACACGCTTTACGCATCTCTTCGGCGAAACTGTCGATATCGACACTGAACGTCTCGAGGCCCGATACGTGGGTGACTGTCTTTCGACCCTGACGCGTCTTGACTGACATCGTGATCGGCTGAAGGCTACCCTTCCTGTAAGTTCAGGCGAGGCGATGGGGGGAGTCGAATGGTTCGATCAGCGATAGATACGAGGAGCATTAAGCAATGACGTTTTAGACTGCTGGCGGATATAGCCAGTGATACTTATGGACACGCCGGAATCCGTATGCAGGGCATGATTCCCCCTTCCGGTATCTAAGCAAGATCTGGAAGACATTGCTTCTCCTTGCGTTGACCTTCATGTCAATCGCATCTACGCTCTCCGATCTCATCCCAGAGCTGGCACTCTCTGCTCATAACGACTCCGATCAGAAAGCTGCGAAAACCAGACTCACTTCATCACCCCGCCCACGGACACGCTCCAATTGACCGAAGCCTTCAACTTTGCCAGCACCCGGTCTCGAGCCATTGCCATACCAGGCTCGGGTTTCTTGATGCCCACCGCTCTGCCCAATTCTTCGTCCAGTACGATCGAGCGATGGTCGGGCAGGATCAACTTGTTTTTGGTGACGTAGGCGTCGAGGCTCGCTTTGAGCGCTGAGGGAGGATGGAAGGTGCTATTGCTGAATTATGGTGAAGCAGTACCAGCCAGGAGGTTCATCAAGAGGTGGAGGGCCAAATCATATGACATTAGCCAGCTCCTCAATCTAATCTAGGTGTATCCGACCAAGGTTTGGCCGTACTAGCTGGTGGCAATTCGTGTTCGTGAACGTACGATACCAAGTCGACTCACTCTATTCCGCACGCTTCCCAGAACGTGAGAGCGCCACTGGCAGGCTTCCACACCTCTTCCACAACGATCTCCTTGGCCTTTCCTTTGGTGGCGCCCGATCCGGATGATCCACTCGACGCCGCAGCACCGGAATTCGAGCCTCCTCCAGTAATGCCAGCGCCAGCATTAGCACCAGCACCAGATGATCCGTTCTGTTCCGCTGTAACGGCCGCTCGGGCTGCTTTCCTGGCTTCTTTCGCTTCGACCTCTGCTATCGTTGTGAACTCTGCATGGTTCTGCAACGCAGGATGCTTGGAGTCAAAGCTGTCATCGAGGAACAAGTCCAGAAAAATGACGAGGATGTCAGCGGCATAAGCTCACCCAATCGTATCACGCAGAAAGCACCATGCAGATTGAAGTTGATTTGACAAGAAAGTTCGATCCATCTAAAACACTTCCGAGGTGAGCACAAAGAGTTTTTGACTGACCTTTGGACAACGACTTCCCCTTTGGTCTCCTTGGTCTTCAACAACCCCTGCTTACTGACCTCCTTCATCCACTTTGCCAACTTCTTCCAGTCCGATTTCCCAATCACCACTTCTTCTCGGTTTTCCTTTGGTATATAAGCGGGTCGACTGGGCAGCACGTAATTCGAGTAGAGCAAAGAGGCGGGCATGGGGAACGAGGATGGTTGGAGGGATTTGAGCGATTGAAGTAAAGCTATGGAGAGCAAGGTTGATATCTCGGACGAGGAGAGGGAAGAGATGGTTGGCACCGGGACTTGCTCCGCTGTCGCTGCGCCCGATGCCGAAGAGGAGAGGGGAGCTGTATTTGATTCAGTCAATGATAGGGTCTCGACTGCTGGTGGTGATGGAGCACGCGATGGCCCGGGCTGAGATGGTTGAGCCTGCGCAGTGGAATCTGTTGGCGGAGCAGCCAAAGCCTTCTGGGGCAGTGGCAGGCGGAACGCTGGTAGAGCCGGCTTTGATCCCAGATCCCAAAGACTAATGCACACATGAATGTCAGCGTTGAAGACGACTCCCTTCCTCGATCGTGTTCTTCGCATTGAGTCATCAGATGCCAAAGTCCACGTTCACTGAAGATTGAGCAGAATGGTGCGCAGATGGACTAGCAACTCACTGATCGTCAACGATACACATGATATCACAAAACTTGCCCTCTTCCCTCTCTCCGCCTTCTTTAAGGTTCTCGATCCGTCTCTCCAGTGCTCCCTCCATGCCGCCTTTAGCAGTAATCCTCCCCACGCCGATATACCTAACATCCTCAATCTGGTTATTTGACGAAGTGACGAACGCCACGAGGTCGCCTTCTTTGAGGTCGGGTAGGAGGTGAGGTTTGGATAGATTCCGGACAGCCGGTATGAATAGCGGTGCGCCTGTCAGGATGGGAGGCGGGACGGGGTGGTGGAGTTGGAGGATCGGTAGTGGTGCGTAAGGAAGCGGTAGAGACAGGAGGTACACTTTGGTTGGGTGATGAAGGGTTTGGGATAGGAGTCAAACTGTGATCAGCACAGAGCCCTGGCTGGCATAGATAGAGACCAGCTAGCTAGCGAGCGAGATTTATCCCCGGGAGGAAAGGGGAATGATACATGCTAGTATGTTGTGGTATGGCTACATCCCCCCATTTCACTCTCAGATAGGTTCAGTCAATTAACTCACAGGTCGGGATATATTCCTTGGAATTACGACCAAATGTCATCCACAGTGGATCACCATCGGGCGTGAGCCAGAACGTCTGTTGAGGCGAGGTGGACGCAAATCGGGATGCAGCGATACGCATGAGCAGATCGATCAGCACAATTACCAAGCAGGACACTTCTAGGAATCCCAAGCTTTTTTATGTACACCATACGAGCTGAGCTACGCCGGCCTGTGAAACTGAGAGACTGAAAACGCATTACTCACCCCTACAATCTCTGCGCTTGTCTCGAAACTCGCAGACCGCACTCCTTCAGGTAAGATCACCTTGCCCAACTCTTTCTCATTCAAACCACCGTTATCACCATTCTCACCACCGTTATTCTCTTCCGTTTGAGTTTCGTTCGAGCCCGTAGCCCGCTGTTGCTGCTGTTGCTGTTGCTTTTGATGGGAACGTGCAGGGCCAGGACCGAGAAGACAGGGGTACTGTGCAAAGATAGAAGAGAGCAGTTGACGTCTCGCCGATGATCGGAGGGGGGTCGCATTCGACTGATGTGCTAATGGTTTCTTGAACATCTTTTAATTTCGAAGTTACTATCTGCGGAAAGAGCGGGACGGCGCCTGGCTTCTATGTCCCGCAGTATGATCGAGCAAGCAGGAGTCGCTGGCGAGGGGAAGGAAGTACTTCACAAGTAAGTCAGAAAGCGAGAGGACGATAATGGGGTAACGCAGTTCCAAAGCCGTTTCATAGCAAGATTAAGGTATCTCTCTCTGTTCGATGTCTTTCGTTGCGACGAACAGTCCAACGCTCGCTCAGTTGATACCCCGTGGGGAAGTGGCAGAGACAAAACCAGTCATCACCATACGATTTAACACTGTGAAAGAAAGCGAGTTCAAACTGATGCATACACGGCCCATGGTTGATGAGAGGGCAGCCGATAGATAGTGGGCGACAGCGCAATGCACATTATAAGGATACATATGTGTGTGTGTGTGTGTGTGTTCGATATGCTGGTTGAGAAAATGCAAGTGAAGTTGTAGCTTTAGGAGACCAGGGGATTACTTTCAACTGCTCTTCCGTCTCAGACCGCCTGCGCCTACGCCCATCCCTGACCCCGGTCCCGGTACCGAGAATAATGTCGGTTTCAAATCAAGAGGAGGCGTCAGATCTTCTTCGCTTGCCTTCGCGCTGAAGAGGGGTGCATCTTCGTCCTTCGAACAGGTGACACCCTGACGTAAAGGTAATGGACCTATGGCGCTCTCGTTCACGTCTGGAATAGCCGTCGCGTCGTTCGAGAGTCGAGGTATGCTGACGTGCAAGTTTGGGACGATGGCGCTTGCTTCCTATCAAAATAGTTTAGTCAGTCACGGTCCACCACATCGCCATGGAGAGAGGAGTGGAGGATATTTTGCTCGAACATACAGGTATATACGATTCGTCCAGGTGGATCGTCACTTGCTGGGGACCACTAGACTTGTGCTTCCCTTGAAATGTGTTCATCTGCAAGTATGACATCGAGGCATCGAACACATCGATTGTCAGTCTGCAATAAGACGAGATGTGAAGCAGACAAGACCTCAAGAAGTTCTCACCTTCTTGCTGTCAGGATTTGGGGGCTTCATTCGGTCTTTCAAGGACTGCCTAGAGTTTAGGACAGCCACGAGTCCGATGACGTAGACTTTTGGGTGGAAGAGTCTGTTTGCGCGACAGTCGAGAATAAAAGAATCAGTACTTGCCGCACATATAGGTCAGACGAATTGGATATGACCCTCATCAGACTCACTCAAAGAAAATGTTCAGACCCGCGGCCGGTTTGATACCGAAGGAGATCATGAAGCCGCAAGCGACGACCAAGGAAGGAAGCTGAGTTTCGACAGAGATCCTACGACAACACAGCGTTGATCAGCATCTGCACTCCAGACACCTGGAGGATGTGTAGCGACACATGAGTGATTTCAGTCTGTCGAAATGAAGAGGAAGGTCAACCACTCACGCAATGAGCCTGTTGATAAGATAATCCGTCTCTGACCATCCCGTCTTGGACTTGATGAGTCGATAGAAGATGATACTGGTGATCAATACATCGGCGGCGAGCGTTGAGCCGATCCATAGGTAAAATCCGGGGAATGTGCCCTATTTGGAACGCATAATAATCGTTGCGTCAGCTGTCTATCGACGCCAAATCTCGCATTGAGCTATACGGTTCCGTGGGGACACTAGGAATTGAACTCACTTTAATATCATAGGCATCCGGTAAGCGTGAGGCTAAGATGCTGGAAGCGATAGCGCCAGCAATCGATGAGAGGCTACAAGGAGACGGCGGGATATGGTCATCACCGACGCCTAAGTCAGCTTCCCCCTCCTGGCCGCTTGCACTCGCACATGGTATGACCAACTTACATGAAGGGAAGGACGACGATAGGTACCCATGTCGAGCGTCCGTGGAGCCGATACGCTCTTTCTAGGTAGAATATCTGAAGGGGATGGAGTGGTCGGTATTGTCAGTCAACTGATATCCGACCCAGGTCCTGCATGCTAGACAGAAAGAGAACTCACATGCACTAGGGTGACTGTCGCGCAGTCCATGATGGGGAACCACATGAGCCCTACATGTGTTCAATGGCAAGAAAAAAGCAGTAAGGAACGCTCGATCAGCGTCCATTCCCTGTCAAGCCTAGATCCCCATTCATGCAACCGTAAAGCTCGCCACGTTACGTCCCATCTCCTATTTAACCCGTTCCTCCTCTTCCACATTGCTTGCTTCTACCGATGAACTGACGTATCGTGACATAACTCATATCACTCACAATCCATCTGTAACAGCCTGTACCAATTCCCAAACCCCTGCGCAAACAGGTGAAACACGAACGCATCATTGAAGATGGTTATGACGATTGATAAGAACACCGTGGAGAACAGGATGATGCGGTTGAATAGTCTGTCGGCGGGGGACCAGATCAGGTTCCAAATTGTCTGTTGAACTAGTACGCCTAAGAGGATGGAGTCGAAGGCGTATCTGCGAGAAGAGCGTTTCCCAACGATGTCAGTGCATTTGGTTAGGTGCTTGTGGGTAATGCGAGCTAGGTCACTGATTCGACGACTCATGGGAGGGGAGGAGATACTTCCTAAGGAAGTTTACAAGGAGTCTAGGGCGACTTGCCGAGTTGTACCCGCAGAGTTCGATACTCCATCAAGCCTTTGGAAGGGTGTGGAAGGATGAGACACGCCCCACTCACCCAAGTAATATCGGACCAAGATACAATCCCTTATTTCGCTCTATTCCGAGTCGTGCTAGCGCATTGAGCTCGGCGGCTGTATAGCCCATTCTGACTGGTGTTATTGTCATTCTGAGGGTGTGGTCGTACTGCTCGTTTGGGATGCCAAAGAGGAAGGATGATAGTGACCACTACCGGCGAGTACGGCTAGGGAAAGATGGGGAAGGCAACTTTGCTTAGATGTGATGCGTCAGGTCGCGGTGTGATATGCGGGGACTCTGACTTTGAGGAGAATGACAGGAAGGGAGAGCGATTGTGATGTGAGCTGAGGAGAAGTACGGGCAGGTGAGGAGGGATCAGGTAGGTTGAGTCATAGTGGAATTGACGCCCAGGCGAAGTCGTCAGAAAGGTCGAACGTGCCGCCGCCCCAACAGTTCCGGTGCTCGAGTGGACGACTAGTATGCCAACAAAAACGGAATTGTTTTCGTGCTCGTACTCATGCTCGAAGGCCAAGGTCGACTTGAAAGATCTGGTTGTAGTGTCGTCGGAATCGATTCCGCCCTTAGTTATGGTCCAGTCAAATGATCTGTCGGTGGGCAACGGATGAGAACTAACGTCGAGAAGGAGCTGTCAGGTTGGACAAATCGAATTATCAGCGCTATCATCGGACGTGATGTCGAGCTAGTTTCCACTTCCAGACGATCTTTGACAGGTACTCTCTTTTGCGATATTTTGTTCTTGGACACACGGCATATGGTAAAAACATCAATGACTCACTCTCACGTGTCCCCTTGCAGCTTTATTTGTTGCATGTACCCCTAGTACCTCTTGCCTTATGATGTGAATAATCGCTGTTCGGGCCGCTGCTCTTCCCTCGATCGTTATGGATGGCCGGTATAGGACTGTCAAGTTTCCAGATTTTCGGTGACTGCACTGCTAGTAATGAACGGACATTATTAGAAGTGTTGATGAGATTTGTTTACAATACGAGAGTCACTAACCAACGCAGGGATACAATTACCGCAATCGGCCAAACACGCATCAGCATAAAGAACGATGAACGATGATCATTCCCTTCAGGAAAACATACAACCCAAACCGGGTTCATGTGGCATCAGGCATGCATATAAGGGATACAAGGTATACAAGGTATACAAGGGATACAAGGGATACAAGGGATACAAGGGATACAAGGGTGGGTTCAGGGCGTGCCTGACTGACACTGACACTTATAGAACACACTCACCCGCTCAGGGTTCCTGATCGGCGGCCCCACCTTCCCTTCCTGTTGTACCAAAACATCCTAGGGCGAGTTATTTATGGCAGTAGCTGACAAGGAAACAAAGGCGATTGAGAGTTCCAGGTTATCGGTTCCAGGGGATAACTACCAAGGGTCTCTCTGCCATGGGCATGTACTAGGATTGCAGTCGTATGAGGCGGTTCCACTCTTGTATGTCAAGTATCATTCGCGATGACAAGCTCTTCTCCTCTGCTTCGCCACACGCAACAGATACCGAGCCTTAACCTGTATATACCGATGACCGTTCCTCATCACCGTTCGCAGTGATCGCCCAATCCCACGGCCTTGCCTTGCATGCTATGCTGTTTCCGCGCGTCATTATGAGCGAGTGGGACAAGTCTCTCGTCTTCGGCATAACCGACGGATGGCATGAGTCGGATTGACTTCTTCGACTAAGCTGAGAACGGCTACTCATCGCAAGTATCCGACGCTGCCATGACCCTCCTCCCGACCTCCCATTGCATTCCTCCCATCGGTCCGTCCAATGGCAGCATCATATATTTACATGTATCAACTGCGGCCTAGCGCAAGATAAGGTTAACGCCTCTTGGCTCGCTTGGCGTCGTCCTGTTTTAGTTTGATGTTGGATGTCGCCGACCGTCGGATGTACCAAAGTCACCGAGTTTGTGGCTCAATAGAACCCAGAGTGGTAGATCTCCGCTTAGCGGAGTGAATCTGCGGATCTCCCATCCGAACGATATGCATACAACGCTAATGCACAGAGTGCGGCATGACCAAGCAAAGTAGAGTAAAGGACAAGCAAAGGCATGCAATGCGATGGGATGAGAGCGATGAATCGTCGCCGCCTTCGGTCGATTAATCACTCCACAAGAGCGCACCGCAGCCAAGAATGTCGCCGCAGGCTGCTGCCTCGGTATTACAGCATAAAGCCTCCGCTGTTTTTAGCTACCAACTACCTGTAGAAGGATCGTGCTGGAACATGGCAGAATAGCGATAACAGAGGGTGGATAGACCGCCCCGCGCCGCTTGTCTGCGTTTCGCAGGAAACGCAGAGGCGTCGTACCATCCGTTGGTCAACTACTCGCCGATAGATAGGGGAATAAATGGAAATCCGAGGACATTGAGAAAGCGGAGGCGGCGAGGGCTGACACATAAGACGATATGCTGAGCGGGAGGCGTGGCGTGGCGTGAGATGAAGTCTCGTTGACGTGCTCGATTCGGCATCTCGTACCGGTGTTGGTGATAATGCATCTGCTTTTCTCTTTGATTCCAAAGACAAAGACAATCAACCGTGCTCGGAGGTCGTGTCCGGAAAGGAGAAGAGCGAAGAGTAAGGAGCAAAGAGAGAGACTTGTTGGAGCTAGGCTGGGCGGTATTCCCGTCCCGGTAAGGATGCCGTAGTGCGGTAAGACGCGCTTGACCCCCTTGCTTGCTAGTGTGACATCATACACCACCATACATATCGCACATCGCATTCCTCCTATCTTGCTCATGGGATTTATGCATCACCCTCCCTTCCACTGAGCTGAGCTATCAATTCCGGCCTCACAGCGCACTACTAACTAATTTCATGATCGACGTGGTCGACTATTACCATTGGTTGTCTTGTTACAATCGCACGGATGGCCAGGAATGCGCACTAGCTTAGCGTTCGTCGATCATTCCATTCACAAACACACACACACACACACACACACACACACACACACACACACAAACACACGACACACAAAGGTGACTCACTTGATATACTCCAACCCTTCCTTCGCATCTCATCAATACCTCCCACGTCACTCGCATCATCACTACTTCATTGCTTTGCTACCATCGCTCCTACCTCTATAGTATCACTA